>JAODOY010060458.1:0-40451 GCA_025399855.1 Forbesichthys papilliferus
CAAATGTACTAAATGTAAGTCGCTTTGGATAAAAGCGTCTGCCAAATGCCGTAAATGTAAATGTAAATGTAAATGTAGCGATAAGAATACGTAGTTAATTGTTATTGTAATACTGGAATTACTTAAAGTTTTGTCATGCGTGATAAGATTCCCTTGTTTACATTTTCACCACCTGCCCCTTTGGTGTGAATGCTAGAGATATGTTAAGGGGGGGAGGGGGGGAGGGGGTAGATTTATTAGCAATATTATTTTAAAAAAGCTAAACATTAATTTAAATAATCAAAGTGAATAGTCTAAATCGCAAGTGCATTTAGAGCGTGTCTAAAACCACTTTTGCTAGTTTAATGGCGGATAAAACAGATCTTCATTAGTCACCGAGTCAACCGAAAATCTATGTTTCGAAAGGTCGTAACTCGTGATGATGCACTAATGAATACGAGAAGTTAAAAATTATATTAACATAAATAGGAGGCTGAGGACATCACATCATTGTATATAACATAATGATTAATTTCTCTAAAACGGTTTGTGCACACATTTTCATTTTGTGCACAAACAAATTCAAAAACTTTCATTCAAATTCTTATAATATGGGGTGCCAACTTCTCGGAGGTGACCTCTAAAAGCCAGGCTCTTGGAGGAATGGTCATTTTGCCTATTAGGTACAGTACAGTCCAATCACATGTCCTATAATGTGAGGTGGGATTTATAAACTTCACCAATCATTTGCTGGTTGGCTCCGTATAACCAGGAAATCTGGAAGCCTTCTAGTCAAACATGGGGGAGTGTGGTCGTACTGTGTGTGTTTTGTTCCCTGTGTGTGTATGCTCGTTGGGCACCCTCCATAGGCACAACTATCTTGATGTCGCGCAATCACTTTCTGCTGGAATCCGTTTACAATGCGCCAGACCCAACCTCATGTTAAGACCGTGTTTAGACCATGGGTGCTCAAATAGGTGCATTTGCTATTTAAACTGAAATTTACAACTGCGTCATTCTGAAACAAGCCATGAAACTTGGGTTAGGGTCCTATGTCTAATGAATACATTTTTTGTTTGGATTATAAAGCAATTTAAAGCAGCTAAAATATTTTTATTTGCTGAAAAATATTCTGTATTTATGTACAATTTTAAGTATGATTTACCTTTTGCAAATGGTTTTAAAGTTAAAAGAGGAAAATATTGAATAATTGCATTCCATATCGTATTGGCAGCTTATTGTGATACGCAGAGGCAATTGCTTTAAGACTTTACTACCGAAGTAGGCTGACCATACATACTCTTTTATATGTTCTCTATTCCATCCATCCATCCATCCATCTTCTCCCGCTTATCCGGAGTCGGGTCGCGGGGGCAGCAACTTCAGCAAGGAACCCCAAACTTCCCTTTCCCGAGCAACATCAGCAAGCTCTGACTGTCTCGGATCGTTATCTTAGCTCCCTGCACTGTGAATGTTTACATGTTATGTTCAATTAAACCATGGCAACATCTAATGTTTGTGTAGTGTTATTTTCAGCAGACTGTGTTTTTCTATTGTTGTGACTTAGATGAAGTTCAGAGCACATTTTATGACCAATTCATGCAAAACTCCACGTCCCAATCCCAAGGGGTTCACATACTTTTTCTTGCAACTGTATGCACACATGCAGTCATTTCTTTTGTATGCAGAGTGACTTAATATTAATATATTTAATAAAATGAATCATAATGTATTTCACCTACCAATATACCATAACATTAAGAGCTCTATAATGGATATTCCAATCAATATCTTGTAATACTATAGCTTGAAATGATCGAATAAGACATCAAAAGTCACTCATCTCATATTTCACAAAAAAATAATGCATGTTCATTTAGCACAAATATTTTATTTATTATTAGACTACTGACATGAGGCCATATCATGAAGCCGTTACTTACTCCCTAACTGTCAATTTAGCAAGTGATCCAACCCTTAGTACAGAGACTGATTGACTATGCATACAGAACTAGTTTTGAGCAGGGATGGATAATTATAATTCTGCCTGCAGAGAATTCAGTGTTGAAGCTTCAAAGTCTGCACACACTGTGTTCTCCTAAGATAACAGACTTACAGACAGATGTTACCCCCAGCTAGCCCCGGTAATGTCCCCACACTGCCTACCACCTTACCTTTTTCCTAGTTCATCTTCACTCTGCCCTACCCTATTTCATGAGGCAGATCTAGGTGGTATCAAGTAATACTGAATATGGCCCAATTAAAGGTACCCACAAACAGAAACAACACTTAATAATAACTTGCCTTTATCTTTAGCTGTATGATATGCACTGTACATAGACTTAGGTCTATGTCAGTTCTGATTTGATTGTAGTGAGAAAACATGAGATGTGTTTTAGTTGCTTTATAGTCCTTACTAGACATATGAAACAGCTTTAGAAAGGCAAGACAAACCAAATGAACAGTAAATGATCCGTGCATTGCACATTCTACTCAGCTACTGGCACGGCTTTTCATTAATAGAACAAAGACAGCTCACAACTCCCATCACTATCATATTTAACATGGTGGTACACTGTAGCAAAGCCTGTGTAATAGACAATTTCCAGACAAAATAAGCAAAGTCCTCCCTGGAAATGCTGCCATTGGTCAACATACAACACTCTCATACATATTCTCTGATGAGGGTCATTCAGTGAGTTAAAGTCAGTCGAGGTTTGGGTAATATATTTTATACACAACTGAGAACTGTGCAGATAGATAGGCTAGGCTAGAAATGCAATAACAACAAAAACACACGTATAGCCTACAAGATGGGGCAAGTCTGCCACATGGCTAAAATGTGAGTTTTACTCACATTTAAGAAACTAGCTTCAATCTAATAAGAAACTAGGTTTAAGGCACAGGACCGTGAGAGTTTATATTAAAGCTGCCTTGCTGATATTGTAGATTCCTTACTAAGGGTGTAGTCAAGCATTTATTGTTTGTGTTCCTATTTACAAAGATAGAGAAAACACAGATTATTTGTTCAGTGCACCCACAGAACCAATATAAGTTTGGATTAAGACCAAATTAACATGTTCATATTCATGTTGAGCACCTCATGTGTTTCAGCTGCTAGTGAGAGACGTCAATGAGAACTAACTGCTAGTGGATCAGGTACAGTAGTGGAGTGTTAGGGAGGGGAAAAGTAGAGGTGGCAAAACAGGCCACATCCTCGGGGAAGCTCCACGGCAGTGGGGAGGGGTGATAGGGATGATTCACCGACTTGGGCTTTGGCAGGCAACCCAAAGGTCTACTAGTTCGACACTAGCTAGTAGCATCCATGTTTCTGAACTGAAAACATGCAGACAGCAGAAGACAAAATCCTCTGTGGGGGATTGACAACAGGGGTCCATATTCCTAGGCCAGAGGGGGAAACAAGGAAGGCAACAAAGAGGGGAGGAGAAGATGAGAGAATGAAAAAATATCAAAGCTCATCTAGCATAGTGAGAATTGAAACTGAAAAACTACTGTACTGCCTTTGTACCATTATGCCATTATGTTCAGGCTACTATTCCATCACACAGTAGTCGGCTGTTGCTTTGATGGTATTACGCTTGGCCATGGTGCTTAAATTAAGCTAAAGGTTTGGGAGAGAGGGGGGATGCAGACTGACAATGCTTGTTCATTTCAGTAGGCAGAGATAGAATTGAAAGGTTTACAAAACTCTCTTTACCGTACAGTGTAGCTTCCATGCCTCAATAGGCCACATGCTGGCATTTGTAATGAACAATTCTATTAGGTCTCTTCTAATTTCAATATATTGTTCTTTTTCAAGTTTTTCATGTACTGTATTTGTATGTATCACTGCCAGTGAGTGTAAACTGTTTCAATAATATTCCTGAGTCAAATGTATTATGCTGTCGACAACACAGAAAGAAAAGCCACTTTCAAAAGACAAATAGCCTGTAGATAGCACTGCAACTACAGGCAGCAATGCTGTAAAACGGGCTTTGCTAATTGACTCTCAACTGGACTTACGACAGCCCTTCTCGTCACTCTTGTCAAAGCAGTGGGGCAGTCCGTCACACTGCCACCCACTGGGGACACACTTCCCATCTCCACACATGAAGTTTCCCGGGATGTTGCACTCCGTGGTGAAGTTGCTTCCCGGTAGAAACTGGCTCTCTGAGAGAAAGGAAAAAATATATATAGAAAAACATTATTTATTGTATTTTATCAATCTAGCAACAATTTAACAGAAGGAAATCTCACATATTCTCTGATGAGAGTCATTCAGTGAGTTAAAGCCAGTAGAGGGTTGGGTAATATAAAACTGAGAACTGTGCAGATGAGGCTAGAAATGCATCAACAACAAAAATAAGATTTTGAGGCAAATTTGCCACATGGCTAAAATGTGAGTTGGATATTGAGCCATCGTGAATTTGACTAGTTAGGCTACTTAATTGATCAAGGTTTGACATTTGGAGCCTTCATGACAGCATCACATAAATATGTTTGGTTTAGCCTATTGCCTATCTAATTAATTTATATTAGAATGTGCTATTTTGAATATTGTATTTTTGTAGACTATTAGTGACAATGTTTATCATATCCAGAATCTGTCAAAACAGACATGTTTTATTGAAGTAAATGCATGTTAATCAATAATATTTAATAAATTAATAGTATACAAATTATATTTTGTACGATATTGACAGTAGGCACACAAAGGCAAATTATGTCTTCCGAAGTTATCCCAGGGAGGCATCAACAGAATCTGCTTGCTAAGTATTTAGGCTGAACGATTTTTGAAAAAATTTAAATTGCGATATTTCTGACAGATATTGCGATGGAGATTTGATTTGCAATATTTTTTAAGTCAAGATTTAAGTTCAATACAGTATATATGTAATATTTTTAAAACATGTTATGGAGCATTACCACGAGATGGCATCAAAATATGACTGCTCTATATTCAAATGAAATATTAAATATTGCTTTCATCCTATCTTTTGTATCATGTCTTGGTTCATCAGTCCACCCTGTACTAACAGGAATACATAAACTTTCCATTTTCTGCACCCACCCAGATCCAACACAAGGCAGAAAACCTTCTGGATCTCATCTTCACAAGATCCTGGTCGGCCTAGAAACTCTTGGTTAGTCACCTGCCAGTATCCAACTATCAGTTGATTTTGTGTGTCTGCTTTCACTACAGCCACCACACACAGCCTAAATGATCTTTCCCACCCAACCTTCTCCACTGCCATGCTCACCATACAACAATGCAGACATCCTGCTAAATTAATTTGGCCAGCTCCCTTCAATATTTCCACTTGAGTTCCTATCATTGAATAGAACTTGATGAACATGATGCTGCAACATTTCAATTAGACAAACATATGTACACTAGGGCAACCTGACTTCAAGAGACATAACTATGTCTAGGATACGGCAGGTATAAGTGCAGGACACAGAGGCAGGAGATGGCAGGTATAAATAAAACAGGGTTTATTTAAACAAACAGGAGAGGTACAACCGTTAGTGGTTAAGGCAGTGTTGCTTGCAATGCCGGCTAGCTGGTCAAACTTGAGTGCGGCAGGAGTCGGTAGACAGACGAGGCCTTCGTGGACAGTGGGGAGTGATCGGAGCAAATGTCCGGCAAGGAAAAACAGGCGAGGCCGTCCAGCGAGGAGAAGACAGGCGAGGCTGTCCGGCGAGGGGAAGTAAGGCGAGGCCGTCCGGCGAGGAGAAGACAGGCGAGGCCGTCCGGCGAGGAGAAGTAAGGCGAGGCCGTCCGGCGAGGAGAAGACAGCCGAGGCCGTCCGGCGAGGAGAAGACAGCCGAGGCCGTCCGGCGAGGAGAAGTAAGGCGAGGCTGTCCGACGAAGGGAAGACACTCGAGATTGTCAGGCGGGTGGTCGGCAGACTGTTCTCCCTGACGAGGCGAAGGCGGGTGAGAAGGAGGTTGATCGCTGGTACGTGCATCGAGGAATACAATGGACTGGCAATTGGTGCCAGGACGGAAAGCCTTTTAAACCTCCGACCAGGAAGCGGGAAGGAGGCAACTGCACGTGGGTGCGTTAAGTGGCTGACGACGTGGCTAACGACATGGCTGACGACATGGTGGCGGTGCTGTCCGGTGCTGAACCGGCGGCCTAGCGCTATCTGCTGCCGGAGCGGCCGCGAATTGTGACAGACACGGTGACCCTTAAAGCAAAGTATCTATCACATCAGATGATTAGTAGATAATATAATCATGCCAGAAAGGCCAGCCTAGAAGAACCTAGAATGTCTTGACGGGCAGGACCCGGCAGGATGAGAATGCACTGGTCTTTAAGCTATCTGAACCAGCTCTACAACCATGCATTGAACAGTCCAGGTGCAGAGTTCCCTGTCATGTGAGTATATACCAAGGGAAGAGACCTTATGAAGAAAACGTTGGCACGTTACATTCTCACATGCTGCACAGACTGGTTAGCGCCATAAAGACTGCTGGGGCATTAGTCAAACCAAAAAAACATGACAAGTTACTCATAGGGTCCTGTGTTTGTATTGAATGCAGATTGTGGAGCTGGAAGGATGGTTTTGGGTCCATGAGATGCAGAGGTCAAACTGCCTCCTGCGTGGCTAGCTGTCTCTGACTGACTGTCTATGTTCTGTGTGTAGCTTTTGGACAGATGCAAAGATGGAAGCCAAATGCTAAATTGCATCCTCTCCTCTGCTATTCTGAATGTAGGACTTTCTTTTCCAATTCTGTCATATAGATGAGCTAACTGCATCTGATCTTTTCTGATGGATCTATTATAAGGCGGAGTCTTGCTGTTACCAAGGTGTGGATATGTTGACCCAAGCAGAGATGAGACAGAAAGAACATTTAAGTCTTTACTTATGTGGGGGGAGGTGTGGGAACATACATGAAGAAGCCAAACACAACTGCGGCAATCCTTGCTACATAGGCTGTGTGTTCACTGTCTTACACACCCCTGTTAAACTGGCAGGTTTTTGTGATGTAAAAGAATGAGATAATGATAAATCATGTCAGAACTTTTTACACCTTTAATGTGACCCATAATGTGAACAATTCAATTGAAAAACAAACTGAAATCTTCAAGGGGGAGAACTTACAAATGAAAAACGTACAATAACCTAAGTAAATAGGAACATACACAAAGTGGCGAACACTGCTCACAACAACAAAGTCGTAGTACCGTAGGCTACGTGGGTGATGTTAGGTTAGGTGCGAGTAAAAAATGTAAAAATAAAAAATAATTCAAAAATTTCAAAACACAATTACCGTACGGACCACATCTCATAAACAATAAAATAAGAAATAGAATAGCAATTGGCAGCGTCATCATCATCACCACCATAATTGTGACAAACGATCAGACGATATAAAGAGAACCATAAAACGCCAAACACCACAATAGTCATCATCTGCCCTTCTGGCCAGAATGTATTATATGTAATGTATTATATGTATAGGGAAAAAGCCGTGGGAATGAATGAATGCTTATTTCTGTTATTCTTTATCTGAGGACGTCTAAACCGTTGGCCAGAGGGAAGGATCTAAAACTCTCTGTGAAGGGGGGGACATTACCTGATAAAATAGCCTTAGCCTTCCGCACGACTTGTCTATGGCACAAGCCAGTGAGGTTATTCTGCTGGACACCTATAATATTGCTGCTGAACTTTACAATTTTTGAGAGTGATGTTTCAGATTTGACGCTGAGATTTCCATACCAACAGATAGCAGAAAATGTTAAAACCGACTCAATATATGATTTTTTAGGGAGATTTAAAATCCATGTGACTAATGAGAGGGTGTCTGACATTAGTCTTATACAAGCCTTTCTAGAATCTAGAAACATTTCTAGAATAGAAGTCCTCTAGCGTAGGGGTTCCCACCTAGAGAGGACTAATCTATTTAGGGACCCATCAAATACCAAGTACCGGTAGCATAATTTCAAAAACCTATAAAGCGTAGCTAATGCTATACTTGTGTGTGTGCAGGGTCGGACTGGGACTGAAGAACGGCCTGGGACTTTGAAGCCGACCGGCCCGAGAACCATCTAGAGTAGACCTTGTTGGCAAATACAAATAGCCTACATACCAACCACTATAATTAACTATGATGCAGTAGTTTATTTAAACAGGATTTCATCTGATCAGGAATAAGTAGGCTATTTTGCCAAAAATTACTCACGACCAATGAGTGGAACAACACAATAGTAAAGTGCGAAAGCCTCTCATTGATATTCTTAATTTATTAAATGACCACTTGCAATTTTTGCGACCCACTCACTCACTAGTGTAAGGTCAGCATTAGTCGCTTATCCCCATGCTTTGCTGTCTTGTCTCATATGGCCACGTGCACATCTTGTGTAGACACAGCTATTGTGTAGTCTGCTTACTACTGTATATATGTGCATGAAACACACACACACTAGAGAAGGAGAGAGAGAGGTAACACTGGTGGAGATAATGAGATAAAGCAGGGGTGACTGACTAGCTCAGTGGTGGAGTGTATTTACTCACAGTAAATATTGACTACACTATCATTGCCCTTAACACGCACACCACACCAGCCCTATGGCCACAAAGGCTCTATTTAGACTACTAAAAACCTTGGATTGTTCACCCAAGGTGAAATTATATACCCTCCCCAATTTGCTGCTGTTGATGTTGACATTAAGGACATTAATTATTAATACCAAATTTCAAATAAAATTTGGTTCTGATTGCAATATTTTCAAGAGAAACATTATATATAAACGTACATCAAAATATGTTGTTGAAAACGTATTTTTGTCTGCTTAGTTTTTTATGCTTGAATTTGTTAATCGTCTTGACAAATGTATGTTGTTTGAATCCCTGTAAAACCTGACAAATCAAAATGATATATATAGTGTTTACTGGGACCACCTACCACCTACCATAAAACATTAAAAAATTTGAAATACAGTACATATTCTCTTTGTTTACAATGTCCTTTTTTAGATACAACAAATATTGTTTATTATATTTGGAATAGTTTTATACAGAAACTAATTTCTGCCAATGTGATGGAAAAATCATGGATATTTCTCAAAATAATAAGTTAGTATCAAAATAATGACACTTTCTCAATGTACTGACTTCATATAGAGGAAACATTGGCCTATGTAAATTATAACATTGGCTACCTTACAGTAAGATACGGTATAACTCTTACTTATCTTACTGTATCTAATCATGTGGAGAGTGAACAGTTCAAAGCATAGGAAATATATTTTAAGCAAATCTGTTTATTACACAAATTCTTATTAAACTGTGTATTAGACAAATGTATAGGCTAATGACAGCTATTTTCACATGTTTCTATAGAAAATATTCATGTATGAATATTTCCCAGAAATATTATATCTATAGTCCACTAAAATAACAAATTTGAGAATAAAAAAAGATTAAGTCTTGGATGGGTTTAATAATAAAAATGTCTGAGAAACAGGCAGTGCATTTTCACCCTAGCCTTATAGCCTATATTCTGTCAATATCTTCGGGGTTCCATTCTCTGACTGAGATTGAGGTGGCTGAGGAGTGGGTCTTGGGTCCCTGGAATATTGTTTTGTTTTGGGGAAGGTGGGAATGGGACTCCCGATGTTTGTTTGTGATTGTAGGTTTGGGATGATGAGTGTAACATGAGTAGTGGTATTAATTTTTTTTATATATTGTAATGTTTTTACTCATTTTGTATTGTTTTTAATGATGTTGTAGTGTGAAGCACTTTGTGTTACTTATTTGTATGAAAAGTGCTATATAAATAAAGATTGATTGATTGATTGATTGATATACTGTAGTGTAATTGGTAGGGCATGGTCACGTTATAGCCAGTCGTCCACAGATATTATAACAATGTCCAAGTAAAATGTAACTCCATGATAACAAATACTGCTTGCCACTGCTGGACAGTGTAATAATAGATGCAAGTGCATTCAAGAGAGTACTGTACTTTTAAATGGGATTCACTCATAAAAAACAGATAATCTGTTAAAGATGACCGTGCCAAGTCTTTGATTCCCTCTTCCTTGTTATTGTATGTAATGTAATACCGCTGTAGCATTTTTACAGAATGAAATAAAATCTTGTTGCTTGGTAGATGCATACATATTTTGCATGCTCTGTCTGTATATTATTTGTTTTGCATCTCAGTATAGAAACTTTAGAATATTAATAACTCTTAGGCAACCATCCAGTTAGATGGGGCGATCAGCTGGTGTCAACAGCAATTATGTGCCTGTGTTTAGAAAATCATCCCTACAGGGTATTTGTGTCTTATTCACATCACCTGTGAATGATTTGATTGACACATATTAGCAAGCTGACAAACACACTGAAAACTGCATCACCTTGCATTTGACAGAGGCTGCTTCTTACACAAAATCAAGGTAATTAATTGGGATCATTCCAGGGATACCAGGGATCATTCATATTTAAATCAGACTAAAGTTATCTTTAAGACACTTACATCCACAATAATCTTAACAAAAAAGAAGAAGGTTATCAACATCTTGCAGGCATCTTAGATAGCATTTTATATTTAATTCTTGATATTTTCAGAGGTTATCATGGGGTAACATGGCTTCTACAATCTGCCACCATTCTACAGTGAGCCTGAAAAGCAGGCTTTTCAATTTGCATTTTTAGACAGATATTGCCAGGAGTTGGCGGATAGGATGATTTTTTCATCACA
Source organism: Forbesichthys papilliferus (assembly GCA_025399855.1). Taxonomy (NCBI): domain Eukaryota; kingdom Metazoa; phylum Chordata; class Actinopteri; order Percopsiformes; family Amblyopsidae; genus Forbesichthys; species Forbesichthys papilliferus. The sequence goes on from JAODOY010060458.1 coordinate 10,699, forward strand.
TAAAACATAGCAGATAACAGAGAAACCAGCTCCTCTCAGCTACTGTAAGGCACTTAGTCTTTCTTAATGTCAATCTGCCCTAAAGACAATTATACAATGTTTCACTGTTAAAATTAATTAATGCTGTTCTTTTGTACATTTTAAGTTATTTTTAATTTGTTAAATGGCACTGTTCCGTTTTGAGGTTGGTGTTCAACAAAAATAAAATGTTCGATACACATCTAATACAGTAGTGTTTGTTTTTACAATGTTGATTTCATACCAAACATAATGTAAATGAATACAATAACAGTGGTATTCCAGATATTTAAAGGTTTAATATAACTACATTAATTAATTTGAGTGATATGTTTACATTTACATTTACGGCATTTGGCAGAGGCTTTTTTTTTTTTGTATGTGCACTGAATGTGCACTGAATGTGGCTGAATTATAAAAGCCAGAAGTGGTACTAAATGAAGGGTCGCTTGGGAGCTCAAAGAGTCAGCTCTTATTGCTGAGCAAAGCCAAATGATTTGGTGCACTAAAAAGAGAATTGCTTTTACTACTGGTTATCTAATCCCCACTGAGGAAACTCCAAAAAAGAACAACTCTAAAGAACAGATTAAATAACACAGCCACATTCCATTCATTTTTTTTCAGTGAGGTGGTTGTAAATCTATGTTTTGGACAAATATTCATAGTACTAAAAAAAATGACAATAGTAACAGAAATCAATAATGTACGCTATGGGCCCTATATTTTAACAATCTAAGTGCATGCTATAAAGCACTTAGTGTATTTAGGGCGGTTCCAAATCCTCTTTTGCTAGTTTAACAGACCAAATGGACATCAGGCACAAGGTTCAAAAGGGTTGTACATGTCTCTTCATTATTCATAATGGTGTTTTAGGCGTGACATTGAATATAACAGTGTCATCTCCCATTCTCTTTAAAAGCCATGGGGAGCTTGCACCTTAGTGGATTGCTATTTTAACTGTGGATTTGCCAAGCTGTAAGAAAGAAGGTGTCGCTGCAGAGGAAATGGATCTGCTCGTGTGCATGAGCAAAGCATCTAGGCAGCAGCAAGAACAATAATAATAATAATAATAATAATAATACATTTTATTTGTAACGCACTTTACATTAGAAGAAATCCCAAAGTGCTACATAAGCAATTTACATGTGAAATTATACCAAAAGTTGCAATATTAGTAAAAATAAAAGCAGCAGCAAGAATCAACCCAAGCTCTCTAAACTAAGTTGATGTACACAATTAGAATTTTACAAATTGTACTCATAGTTTGAATCATGTGTGTGCAGTGCTGTGTCCCTGTGTGTAACAGGCAGTGTTACGACGTGACACATCCATCGCCGACGGCTTACAGGCATCACAATGTTTTGTAGGTATCGTGATAACAAATTGGTGAAAATGTGTCAAAGCAGCGTTCAGACAAAGTTATAAACATTTATTGAAACACTGCGTAATACGCTGTTTCCGATTGCTGTGATAAGGATCACCTTACTTCTCTTCTTCCCCTCTCTTTCAAACACACACACACACATGCAAAATACACTCGTGCCATGGCTGTATCACGCCATCGCGATGTCTACATACATCTGGCAATGCAATCAATGCAGTATGCTAACGTAATGCTAAAAAAGCAAAAGAAACAACTTTATAGTTTCCTGCTCCTGCTCACTTACTTTGCTGTAGCCTACGGTGCCTACCGTGATATGGATGACAATCGCTCTCTATCCATCTTTTGCGTGCATTATATGAGCAGATAAATCCTGCAAACCATTCAGACGAGTCCGATTTCATTAGGTAAGCTATAAACTTGACGTAGCTACTGATAGACGAAGTGGAACCATTTTTACCGACTACATTTGCCAACGCGGACGCCGTTATTACAGACCAATATGACTAGAACAGACCAGGCCTACGCATAGGGGTAAAAGTAAGTAAGGAAAAAGTAAGGAAACACGGCGAGTAGGGGTGAATGGGCATATAATATAAGTAGCCTACTTCCTTACCTGCTTTTGGTAATTTATTAAGTAAAACTTCAATTTCTTAGATAGTCAATCATTTATAATTAGAGCTACTTTTTATTAAGTTTGAAGTTTAATAAATTAGGCTAAGGAAACATGTATATTGCGTGATAAAGCTACTTCCTTCCATTTACTGGTGCAATAATTCAATACAAATACTTTATTAGTTCCATATTTAAAAGGTAAAGTATATGCGGTGTGGAAAAGTGGATGGGCCAAAGCAATATATAATCCCTCATGTGATGTTTTTGAGCAGTTCCTCTTTCCAGGGCCTTCTGGCCCCAACTCATTACAATTCTATTTATTCATTCTTCAGCTTTGAGCAAAAGTTGTGATTAATGGAATTCATTACACAGATTTCTTTGGTTTCATTAAAGACAGGAAGAAAGTCCAGCCATATATTTTGACCATTATTATAACATAAATATTGTGTGTGTGTGCGTATATATATATATATATATATATACACACATATATATACACTAAACAAAGTTATAAATGCAACACTTTAGTTTTTGCCCCCATTCATCATGAGCTGAACTCAAAGATCTAATACCTTCTCTATGTACACAAAAGGCCTATTTCTCTCAAATAATGTTCACAAATCTGTCTAAATCTGTGTTAGTGAGCAATTTGCAACTCTATGCGAAGGAGATGTGTTGCACTGCTTGAGGCGAATGGTGGTCACACCAGATACTGACTGGTTTTCGGACCCCCAATACAGTGAAACTGCACATTTTCGACTGGCCTTTTATTGTGGCCAGCCTAAGGCACACCTGTGCAATACTCATGCTGTCTGATCTGCATCTTGAGGTGCCACACCTGTGAGGTGGATGGATTATCTTGGCAAAGGAGAATTGCTCAGATGATAATGAAAACGCAAAACAGCGCAGCATGACTTGATGTGACCAAATGTGCCAGTGAAAAAGCCCTAAAAGAGTTTTTCAGGTGACTGCACGGCTTGTGGCACGGCTTGGATAACTAAAGAAAGTTTGTTGACAGTGCAGTGTAGGGTTGACTTTGACTTGGAATGCCTTTCAGGTCATTTGTCATCAATCCAAAGGCTTAGGAAATGCACATAAAGCCCAATCTCTCAACAATAAACAATAGTTTTCCATTTCGCTGTAGCTGACATGGCCTCTCTTCTGAAAATGCTGCGATAAATACGATCAAACAGTGACTTCTTGAACTCCCCCTATCAACTGCTTTCCGGCAGTGCTGGTTAGCAGAAAAAGCAAGGAAAAAATACATAGATATTACAAAATGTCTGTTAACATGGAATTCATTTCTGGTTTCTGAATAAAATCAGAGCATTTTTTTTCATGGTCTCCCCACTCTGAGACTTGCTGGCAGCGAGAAAAGGAGGGACTAGACAAACTGTATTTAGTCTTGTCCTTTAGTAAGATTAATTATTAATGGAGCATCTGTGGCCCGAATAATAGAAATGGAGAACTTGTGACATTGCGAGGAGACTGGGTAATAATAAATTGTCAGAAAATGCCTGTACAGTATGTTACTTGCAATTCTATTACATAATTATTACTATGTGAAAGAGACGTAATATACATCAAAAGCCTATATATCATACAGACATTTACAATAACATACAGTACACTAATTGATTTGTGTCTGGAATTACCCTTGATTGCAACCAGTTGTATAAATATGTTGTTTTTGTTTGCAACTATGACAGTAAATGGCTAGTGCGGTCACACTCACATGGAGTTTAGTCCCCACGGTGCAGCTATAAAAGCCTATGGGAAGGCTAGTCTTGGGATAAATGCTGAAAGCATCGGTGACAATTGCCAAGTTGTAACCGATCCAAGAGGCTAATCCAATTAAATTAAATTACACGTGTAGGTCTACTGTCAAACATCAGCCATGTCTAACCTACCCAGGCCACACTATCAGCAGTGGGTTTCTAAAATGCATCTAAGTCTATTTACTTTTCAATTTAACTTAATTTAACAGTGGAATTAGAAAGGGTACCCTGTATTGGCCAATACCCAAAGTGTCGGTATCTGTATTGGCATGGAAAAACTGAATTGTGCCACCCAAACAATGTAACCATGTTGTCTACATCAATATTAGGAATTATAGGATTTGATTGGAATGCCCAGCTTTAGTAGATGATCGCATAGTTTGATTCAACATGCAATTAAAGACTATGAAATTGGTGTCCTGCTTCAGGACTGGTAGATTTCCCTCAGTGTTTATCTAAGTTTCGAATAATGTTTTCAACATGCAAAGAGAATGTTATAACGAATCGTACCATACCATGGTAAATTTGACAATGTGTATTAGCTCACAATGTGTATTAGCTCACAATTAGCTTGCAATAGCTGACTATACCTTTAATAAATACTACACAGACTGCTGTTGCATTTCACATAAGCCTGCAGACATAATTGTCCTTACATTATGTCATACCTGTACTCTAGTTCACATATTAGCCTAGCTCTCAAAATAGCTGCTGCATGCTGCAAACTTTAAAATGACATCAATTCAAACAATAAGAGCTATATACAGCCTGCATTAGGTAATGACAGTCCATATCGAAAGAGATGCCTTTATCTCTGTTTACGGACCAAGCCAGTTAAAACTAGAGGTAGGCCAATAGTGGATTTTTAAAGGCTGATATAATAACGATAGTTTTGGATCTTATGTTTTGTCGGGGGAGGCGATGCTCCTAGTTGTGACCTCTGACTTTTCAAGAAGCAGACAGAGCTTTGATATTGGTCGTACAAAGACACCAGTCTTAGTCTTGAATCTGACAACTCTTGTTAGTCCTTTATGATCCGGTTGGATGTCGAGTATTCCAAGAGGCCAGGTTCCACGTGGAGCTGTGCTGTCGACCACCATTACGACATCTCCGCTCTGTAATCCTCTTTTCATATAATGCCATTTCTGTCGTTCTTGTAACAAAGGCAAGTATTCTCGAGTCCATCTCTTCCAAAACAAGTCAGCTAGGTACTGAACTTGTTTCCATTTCTGTTTAACATACACTGACCTATGCAATGATCCAGGGGGACTAGTAGGACGAGTCTTCAATAAGAGAATGTGATTTGGGGTCAGTGCTTTAAGGTCTTGTTCATCCTCTGCTACAGTGGTTATAAGGCGACTGTTTAAGATTGCTTTCACTTCACATAGGAGAGTTGCAAGACTGTCGTCATCAAGTTATTGTTCTTTCAAAACACAGCACTTGTCTTACCCTACGGATAAGTCGCTCCCACACACCACTGTGATGTGAAGCGGCTGGAGGGTTAAAACTGCATTGGAAACCCTTTTGAAGCATTGCCGTTTGGCCAGGACAGGTCTGTAAAGCCATTAGTATTTTAAAACAAGTGAATATTGTTCTAAGTATTTGTACAACAACGAATTGTGTAATTCTCACATTATCTCTCATGCGTATATTACATAAAACACTCACGAGATGGGTGTACCGGTAAGGTTTGTGCGTCACTTACCAGTGTTTACTTTAATTTATTGGGAAGGAAATCTTACAGATGGATTAAAAATTACCACTGAAGGGTAAGGAAAACAATATGGCTTGCTTTTGAAAACAATAAGCAATTCAGATGTAACATTTGACACGTATGTGAATTTACCGTAGCAATTTGCCACCTTATATGAGCTGGCTACCGGTGGCTATATGATAACTTGCTCTCTTGTAGCATATTATGATACTGCCTAGCGGATTACGGTTGCATTTCACTCCAACTACATTTCAACATTTCAACTTCGCTAAAAATATAGGGGCCGGATTTACCAACATCCCAAAAAAGAGTGCTAAATTGCATGAGCATTGTACAATATTGCACGTGTAATTTTAGTACGTATTACGGGTGATCAAGAATTATTGTGTAAATGACAACCAGTGTAAATGACACCATGGAGGCGGCAGTATTTAACACTAGAAATGCTGAACACCGGTCTGTCGGCCGGTATGAAAAAAAATACTATGATGCATGCTATCAAATTTTAGGACCCTCCTTTCATAACTTTTTCTAGATATGTTAGTTATATCACGCAGTGTCTTCAAATTCTCAGAATCTTACCAGGACAGCTAGTTCAGAGCTATTTTGCTTCTATTTCTGTGAAGTCTGTATGGGGCTCCAGTAGGGGACTCCATAGTTCTACTTCTTCAACTTCTTCAACGCACACATGGGCAATGATGTAGATACCTGGAGAGGAGTGATTTGGAGGAACGGCCTCCCTGATCTATACCTGAGTGGGCGTTTGTTGTTAGAATTCTGTGCTAGTCCTGGACTGTCTATTTCAAACACCATGTTCAAATATAAGGATGCTCATAAGTGTACGTGGTTCCAGAGCACCCGAGGACAAATGTCGATGATTGATTTTGTGATCGTATCATAGGATCTGAGGCCGCATGTTTTGGACACTCTGGCGAAGAGAGGGGCAGAGCTGTCAGCAGATCACCATCTGGTGGTGAGTTGGGTCAAGGGGTGGGGGAAGACTCTGGACAGACCTGGTAGCCCAAACGGGTAGTGCAGGTGAACTGGGAACAACTGGAGGAGGCCCCTGTCTGTGAGATCTTCAACTTACACCTCCAGTGGAGCTTCTCTTGCATTCCTGTGGAGGTTGGGGACATTGAACCTGTGAGAAATGTTCAAAGCTTCCATTGCTGAAGCTGCGGCAAAGAGCTGTGGTCTCAAGGTCTTAGGGGCCTCAAGGGGCGGTATCCCTCAAACATAGTGGTGGACACCGGTGGTCAGGGAAACTGTCCGACTGAAGAAAAGCCTTTCAGGGTATGTTATCCCAGAGGACTTCGGAGGAGGTTGCAAGGTACCGCGGATGTGGGAGAAGTATGGAGAAGACATGGAAAAGGACGTATGGTCGGCACAAAGGTGTTTTTGGAAAACCATCCGCCACCTAAGAAATGGGGAACTATCCAAGCCATGTACAGTAAGGATGGGACGCTGTTGACCTCAACTGAGGAGGTAATTGGACGGTGGAAGGAACACTTTGAGGAACTCCTGGATCCAACTAACACGTCCTCTATGGTAGAGGGAGAGCTGGAGGCTGATGGGGGATTATCGTCAATTACCGTGGTGGAAGTCACTGAGGTAGTCAAACAACTACGCAGTGGCAAAGCCCCAGGGATTGATGAGATCCGTCCAGAAATGCTGAAGGCTCTGGGTGTGGAGGGGATGACTTGGATGACACGGCTCTTTAATATTCTGTGGAAGTCTGGGACAGTGCCCAAGGAGTGGCAGACCGGGGTGGTGGTTCAGCTATTCAAAAAAGGGGACCAGAGAGTGTGTGCCAATTACAGGGGTATACCACTTCTCAGCCTACCTGGTAAAGTCTACTCTAAGGTGCTGGAAAGGAGGGTTCGGCCGATAGTCAAACCTCAGATTGAAGAAGAACAATGTGGTTTCTGTTCTAGTCGTGGACTAATGGACCAGGGGTCTCATTTATAAACGTGTGAGTAGAGTTCTCACTAGAATGTTGCATACGAATGAAACACAAAGTGTGTGCGAACTGTTTTATAAATCTGAACATTTTTGTGTGCATGCACTCTGTGTTTCGTTCGTAAATCCCACGGCAGTTTTCCTTTGTAAATCACTACCTACTTTAAATCTAGCGTACGTGATCGGGCGTCTTGTCCCACTCAATTAATGCCCACAATTGCCTATAAATGGTCACTGAAACTCCCTGAATAAATATGAATTGATGACTGCAATGATGGCAAAACCAAAAAGAAACCCGACAAAATTAATTTCACCCAATCACTAGAGATTTGTGGTTAGTGGGAAATTCATTATAGACTTTTTGTCAAGTTTGAGATACTGCTCTAAAATAACTTCTACAATTCTCTGCCTTTCAACACCAAAAAATGGCACAAAGACGTTTATATGTAGCCACAATATAGTCGAAAGTAACGTGTGGCGAATAATCTAGGGATAATTTTTTTCGATTAATCATATAACTAAATTATGGATAATATGGAAATCCATTCAATGCCATAAGGTGCTCCCTTAGAATCTTTGTCCCCCACATTGGTAACTTGTTTTAACGAGCTATTCATGTAAAGCAGCTGTGTTGGCGCATGGAGACATCTAAAACATGCAGGACTAGGACCAGGATTGGTGACCACTGGCTTAGATCATTAAAATGAAACCCAAAATGACCACCACATTGATTTTACGGTTATAGAAAACTTCTGAGACTTGGGTAACAATGTTGCACCCTCAAAACGCCAAATGTATCTGTTGTTTGTATACTGTTATGCACAAATGTGCATGTTGGCTGTATGGGGAGAATTAGTAGGAGTAGAGTCAGTAGGAGTACAATAGGGGCATGTGCTCTGAGTTTCTAAAGAAAACAACAATGTTTCTGTAACGCTGCTTTAAACCACAAGGATAATAAGACCAGTATCATGGCCCTATGAAAGTTGAGAAACAATTATAATGTCATTTTAATAGCTTTTAAACATTTTAAATAACAAATAAACATAGAAAAAAAAAACGAAATAATGTGTAGGCATTTGCAAGACAAAATAACAAGTTTCACAGATTTGTGTTTCTTCCTCAGTCCCAAAAAACACCCCCATTAATTCTGAGGCCCACCTTGACCCATCACTGGCACAAAACTAAATTCCACCACTGCCCTCTTTCTCCTTCAGCCCACATCCCTTCAATCACTACATTCCAGAGAGACCTCTTAGCTTGGGGAGGGGGTGGGGGTGGGAAGGGTGCTTGGCATTTTGGCGGTGCTAGGAAGATAAGGAGATTGATGAATGTGGTGCCATGGAGACAGCCAGGGTTGACTTTACTCGTTTCCTTACGCACAGCCTGAACTAGTGTTATAACGTTATGGCGTTTAAAGTTTGATACACATACCAGGCTTAATATATAGTAGTGCTGGGCGGTATACAAGTTTGAAATTCCTGTACAGTGTGAATTTTGCACATCCCACCATACTGTAGCACAGCTGAAACAACAGCTGTATGCATATTGTTTTGATGCAGTCTAATATAAATAGGACAGAATCGTTCTCATGGTGAAATGAGATCGCATAGAAGTGTAAATCAAGATCTCAATTTATTTGAATTAATGGTGCAGCTCTAGCTCAAGAACTCAGCTCTATTTCTACTGACACTCACACACGCTTCAAATCAAACAAATAGTTGGCTGTTATGCAGAAAATAAACCAATTCATAAGGATACAGTATTTTAATTGCTCAGGTCTATGTGCCATATTACTGTATCTGTCTTGCTAGATTGCTAACTTTTCTCCTACCAAGTTAGGCCTATAAGTAGAAATTTGATCCTCATTTGATGGCCAATGTCCAGTCAGTGATTAAGCAATATTAAAATATAAAATTATTGAATTTTCATTGTCTCATACAAAGAAACATGGAATGTCCGAAACCCCTTCCAATGGACACAGGTACTGACTGAATGGGTATTGTAAATTGTTGACACAGCCAATATGGACATATCCTTCAATTGGAACAGTGCACTGACAGATGTGATTCTAGAGCCACGCTGGTTCTACCATCATCTTGTGCATCTACTGCTGAAACACAACAATCTATAATAGTAAAACACCAACAATGGCTTTGTTGTTAGCCATGTGAGCGTTGTTCAACAGCCCACACCGCCTATATGGACAGCCCTCCTCCCTGTTTTGTAACCTGCTGTTCACATTCATTAAACTTAAAATGTTTATTTAAACAGTAGTGGAAAGTGGTCATGGTGTCTACGTTGCGTAAGTCTATCACACACTTGCTGCAAACAGACGTGCAAACTACACAATACTGTAGGCACAAAAGCAAATGTCTGATTGCTTTAGTTTGTTTCATCAAAAAAAGCTAAACCTATCGGATTAGAATAGACAACGACAGTAGCACCTGCCATGTCTCAGACTTACCTTACACTCACGCATGTGCACAGAGATATTTGAATAATTACACTACGACGACGTGATGAAAATTTTAATCATTGTTAATCCCCAGCACATTCAGCTATTAACTATCACTGTGGGTTCATTTGATTCCCTTGTTCTGCTGGTGTATAGACATTGACCATATCAGTGTTAGAAATGATCTTTTCACTAATTAAAACAACTGGATTATCTGGCTCTCATAAACAGCTATTGTATAGCTGCTGTTGTGCAGCCTAATGTTTGTGTTTGCGTTGTCTGCTTCGGAAGGAATTACGGTGGTCAAGGTTTTATCATCAATGTTGATCGGGCCTTCCTGTAAACCAGTGCCCACAGCCCAGCCGTGTGTGTGTGTGTGTGTGTGTGTGTGTGTGTGTGTGTGTTTGCGTGCTTGCATGCGCGCGTGCGTGTGGCCAGCCTATTTTGTATGTGTTTTTAATTACTTAATTTAAGCTATACCTTTTACAATGTGAGCCTATGAATTAAAATGTTAATTCAAATGAATGGCCTTCCCCTGGACGGGAGTAACCTGAATCACGCATATAGCACTAATATGCAACAGGTCACAATAAAAGTTTAGTGGTCTTTATTTGGCAGATGTGCTAATTAGTCTGTAAATGAGTCACGTAGTACCTCATGGGCTGAATGTCAATTTAGCCCATCAAGAAGCATGCATAAAAGATCCATACAGTTAGGACTAGGGATGCACCGATTTGGATTGTTTTCAGTCTGCATAATCGGCTGATACCGATACAGGTTACATACTTTTTAGATGTATTATTCAGCATCTGACTGAATCATGGATTATTGAACTCTTTGCTGAATTATGTGTATACTGGATCTAGTTAGTGTAAATGGTATATTTGTTTACAATTATATTTATTTATACATGTATAAAAAAGTGATTTTGAGGAAAAACGTCTATATCTGCTTGAGTTTGCCGACGAACGAGTGCCGCCATAATGTAATTTTGGGGACAGTCAAAAACGGTTTTTAAAACCGATTTTGGATAGGTTAAACAGTATCCTTGGTACATTAATTTAAAGAAAGCAATGTCTTTTTATCCCACCCGCGACAACCATTTAATTGACAACAAAGATCAGTTTTTCATATCAGCCATTACAAAGGAACATCGGACTACCATCGATTTAGTTTTTTGAGTAGAAATCGGCCAATTATGTTCTGCTTCCGATCTATCGGTGCACCCCTAGTTATGTCATACAAAGAAACGCATTAGCCACTGTGGTGAAGACACACAGTAGTAGCAGAGTTTGATGAGAGATCATTAAGGCAAAGAAAAATAGGAGAAACAGACGCCTTTCACTTAGAAATGCCTGGGGAGAGTGAAATTGTCACGAGTCGACCAGGTCCTTCTGCCACCTAGTTCCTTCCCCTCTATTGTGTACGTGTGAGATTGAGTTAATGTGGCCTGTATCTATCGTCTCCCAGGCCAGTCAGTTTCCTGCTCCTGATCACACCTAAGAGCCAAGCACCAATCAAGGAGGCATCGCAACTGGACCTTGTTGGGCCTTGTTAATGCTATATAGCCCACAGACTACCCTTTGTTCTCTGTTAGATCGTCTTGGCATGTCTCTGAGATACAAGCTGTGCTTTTTGGTAGTCTTTTACTAACACTGGCTGTTTTGTGTGTGCGATGTATTTTTTTGTGCCAGTCTGAAGCCTTTGTTCAAGCCACGCTCCACATTAAATTCTTTTTTCAGTTAATTCTGCTTTTGAGTTCTCTTTGACCTTCCATGTGTGACAAATACGGGTGGGAAATGAACACAACAGAAGCTAAAAAGCATGAGCTCTGCTCTGCTCATCTGGTCTACTCTCTGTATTAGGCGTAATGAGCTCCTAATTGTGCGGCCAGACCATAGAGTCACTGCAGGGGTGAGAAAGCGGCAGTAATGATCTGTATCTGCCAAAAACAGAAGCAGAGAGAGAGAATGTGGAAGGTGGGTGGACATATGTAAGAGAAAGTGACACAGGTGAACACATGAATGGGAAGGCTTTAAGGAGATAATGAATAGGCAAGACAAACGATATCCACAGTATAATTCAGCAGAATGTAGATGAGCACATTTGGTTCATTGCTGTGCATGAAATCATGCCATTTTAAGCATACCATTGATAAAGCTTAGCATTGATAAAACACACTTGTTTTGTTTGGTGTCATTTGTCACAACAGTTTCTAACAGTGTTGAGTGGCTGGCACCCAATCTACTCCTCACCCTACGGCACAACATTCCTGACACCAGTCCATAACCCACCCCGTGATATAGTAGATGTCCACATTTTTATAAACTATACAACAAATAAACAAACAGCGAGGGCAGTCATTTAGGGTTAACTTTTGAATTAAGCATGTATGCCTTTGTTGATAGTTTGAGAAACAAGTCAAAGGCGTCAGTTGCACATTTGCTTTATGTATTTACACTGTAGTCATGCACAATGCCTGTATGAATATTGTCATAATGTATGTGTATGACCGTGCATGTAAATATGCGTGTGTCTGTAAACTCTAAAAATCTTTAGCTGCAGGGGTTAATCAAAGAGAGATCCATCATTATCCACCATAATGCACTGCTTTAACACCAACATGGACTTCTCACCCTTGTAAATGCACTTACTTATTTAGTGAGTCATCATTAAGAATTCATTCATCTGCATGATTTCAAATTAAAAGTCAGTAAGGTGGTGCAAGGTAATGCTCTTCCATGTACCATTGAAGGGCAAGAGCTAGGAATGTTTTCAAAGTTTCAAAGTTTCAGAAAGAGGATTAAAAAAAAGTCAACTGAGCTACATTCAGGAAACTTACTGTATTTAGTAAACTGTTCGACTTGTTATGTTTCATCAATAGGGTACTTTTATTCATGTTATTTCTGCTCACTATATTTTGTGGCTGTTACAGCCCTTAAACCAGCACTTTGATGTTACCAGCCATGCTAAACAATTGCCATCTTCATTACCTGCTGAAAGTTATGTAGGTTGTGAAACTGATGTTCACCACATTTTCATTTAAATGAAAATAACAAAGCACAATGAATGCACACTGGTCTGTTTGTTTACTTATTTATACCAAAAAAACTCCCTGAGAAAATTCTGTAATGTTCTTAAATTTGAAGACAGGTTTCATACTGTTTGGGCTGAATCACTGTGAAAAACACTACCCATACTAGGATAACATTAGATAATGACTTTATGTGGGTTACATAAAGGCAAGATTTTTACTTTCATGGCAAAGCAAGAAATTGCAACAATGTCAGCTTCTACAACTGTTAAGAATTTAGAAGATTGTAATTAATATGTAACCTAAATTATACATAGATGTGTAAATAAGTATATGGGACAGAATAGTATTGTCGGTACATTACATGTGCCTACATTATTTCTTATACAGTAGAACAATGTGCGACTATTGGCACAATATGATAAGACTTGAGAAATATCAAAAGCCACCTTCTAATTTGTTTACAGTATATAACAATACAAAGAACCAACCAGCTTTGAGACAGATTTTGCACAGAGGGCAGCCAGGCCGACATATCAGCCAAGCCATACGCGATGACTAAGAGTATAGGCCTGTATCTTCTCATTAAGGCAGACTGCACAGAAATTCACAAAATTACCATTTATGCCATACTAAGCACCCACAAGACTAATAGTTCTGCCCAAATAATGACAAAAACCAGTTATACTCCCAGGCAACCATTCCTGCCTTTGCGGATTCCAAAAGGACCTCCGGCAACACAGGAAAATCATCCAACAAAAAAAAAAAGTTTTGGTCCCAGCACTGGTACAAAGCTATGCTTGAGAGGGAAGCAGTATTAAGGCAATTAACATGGGCTTTGCATTTGATTGGAACTGGCATGGCTGCCTTCCTAAATAGCAGGAGAGACCAGGTGATTAGCTCCTATTAAGAAGAAGAACGCTTTCCTGGATTGCTTCACATGTCACTAGTGCTGTACCAAACCATTTTTTTACCGATTAATCGGATAACTAAATTATTAATAATATAGAAATCCAGTCGATGCCATAGGGCGCTCCCTCAGAAGCTGTGTTACCCACATTGGAAACACATAGTGTTGTGCGGCCTGCACCACTTTGTGTTCCTTTTTACAGAGCCAGGGCAGTGTAGAAACACTAGATTATAGTTTTCAGCATGTACAGAGAATGGGCAGCTAGCAGACCATGAGCAGATACTTGCTAAACTTTACAAAAAGTGTATTTTTTCTTAAAATCACTGACTACACCTTTAACTGGTTTTAATATTTCAATGTAAAATTTCAGTTTTTTATTAACATTAAATCTGCAAGTCTTGTAAAAAAGGAATTGAGTGCATTATACATTTTTCACACAACAAAATAAAGTTAAATTAAAATACTTTTAATAATTTCATAAATACCAAAGCATTGTGCAACTACAAGTTTAGCAGTCCCAACAAAATGTGAAAAAAGTGTGTGCAATTTATTCTAACAGCCAGGAATAACTACAACTAGTGCATTCTTAATCAAATCTTAACACACCCACCAAAGCAGATTCATGAACTCCCCCCCTCTCCATTCAGTCACGGTAGGCTGTTTTAGGACAGTTCAGTTATACTGGTACTGTAGAATCAGACCTCTGTGACAACACACAAGTAATATGGCCTACAAGTTAACCTCTGACAACACTGTCAGACAGTGACGTGCGGTGATGTCTCTGTACGGGCATGCAGTTTCTTTTAAACTTAAGGCACTTAGGTTAGTACATACTAGGCCTATAAACATAGCAGAAAAACCACAGCAGGCTACGCTCTTGCTTAGACGAGACAAACGAGAGAGCGAGCGGGCGAGCAAGACCGAGACTGTGAGCGAGTGAGAGATGAAAAGCCTAGCAGTATTACCCAATGACCCAACCTGGACACTGATCTCCCGAGACGGGGGGAAGGGGGGGTTCATGTTATTTCATGTAATTTAGGCCCAAACATTAAGCGGGGAGTCTGGGGGTTCACCCCACAACATTTTGAGAGTCTAACACCCAGGTCCAGGGGTGTGATAAGCCTGTTCGCTCGCTGGAACTCTGCCACGGTGCTCTGACTGTTGATTAGCGCCCTGACGTGGCAGCCATCCCCTCCCCTGTCCTCAGCCTGTGCTTATATTGAGTTGCTGTTCTTTTCCCCCTTGCGTGTATTGTTTGAGTTTTCATATAAACGTCCTATTTACGTTTTGACTGTCTACTCCTGTTTTGTGCGTCTGTAAACAGCACAGCAAAAATGAGTCAGCACTAGAGCTGAAATCTCTGCACCATCTGATAGGCATGGCGATGCAGCGTATGGACACGGGCCTGGGAACAATTGGCTTATATTTGTTCCAAGCCGTTTTCATTAATAACTTTTAGAATGGCCCTGTTCTTGTCTAATACCCTATCCTACAATATAAGATAAAGGCTGCATCTCTGTGCATTGTTTCATTTCTATGACAACTAGTGTAAATTATTCCTGGCTCAACATCATAGCAAAAACAACTTTTCTCTTTTCTTTTAATCATAATAATAATTTAGTACCAAATGAGTCTGGAGCTCTGCATTATCTGATAATGCATGGCGATGTGCAGCGTATGGACACCACCTGGGAAAGTTGTAAAAACAATTTTGGCTGTAATTGTGTTTAGGATTCAAAAAGCCATACACGTGCGGGTTCGGTTTGGGCTTGAACAGAATTGTTTCAGGCTTGGTCCATGTCAGGTTCAACTTTTAAGGCCTGATTAAAGCTTTAGCCTACAGCACTTTTCAAAACAGACAAAATTCCATTCGCCTATCCTTCTGAACGAATATGTTGATACAGCTTTTGTAGGTCTATAATTCCTCCTTGTTGATTGAGAGTTTTGTGATGTACGATACCAGTCGGTTCTTTCCTCTTCAAAAGAGGCCAGGGCTAAAGCAGTGCTACCGTACAGTATGATACAGTGTCTTCAAACTTGCGCAAGCCTTCAATGTATTTTCACATATTTTAAAAGGCACACGTTGTCGTTAGGAGGCAGATTATTCAAGTCACCGTAACCAGCTCTTGACCACACGGTGTAAGAATACGAAAACATGCAAGCAGGGAAAATAGTTCTAACTTTGTAACCCCTAACAGTAATAGGCTTTCTGTATAATTTTCTAGCTTCACTCAATGTTACCATATAGGACTACATTTGGCCTACTATTTCTTTTGGAAAAACATAAGGTTCTGCCCCTATTTCACTGTTAATACACTTCTAATTCAAGATCAGGTGTTAATCAACCTTTTGTCAGAATTTTCTTTTCTTCAAATAATAAGGTGGAAACGCGTTTTAACTACGACAATTACTTTGGTACGTGACTCGTGATAGCTTGCTATGCTTTCCAAAGTTATATTATTAGCAAAACCTGTTTTGATTGACAGGGAACGGCATAACCACGCCCCCGTGAAGCTCAGCCTTCGACAGAGATACAGGGGTAAAATAGTGACTGGGTGCCTTCCCTGCCAAATAATGTAATGCTTGTAAGGATAGTAACGCGGACACGCATCATGTGCCAATCGCCAATACTGGTTTGTGAAGGCTGTAGACTCAGCCAGGGTGGGCAATGATTATTTTGGCCGAAAAGAGCTGAGCAGAACCCCCGACCTTTAGAGAATGGTGAGGCGATTAAGCCAATAGAAACAATGTTCATGACTTATGTCACCATGTTGGGAAAAACTAAATACGAGGAAATGCCAAAGCAGCCTCTGTAGAAGGCAGTAGGCTACAGAATAAAAACATATTAAAACAATAAAGTCAATCTACATTTTTAAATACTTTGAGTAATATAAATATATTACATTTGACAGATGAATAATCTCATCAGACTATAAAACGGGACAAATTGATCTGCTACAGAGACATCAGTGGATGTATAAGGTAGACTACACACACCTTTTTGTAACTGGTGACGTCGGTTACATCGACTAATCGTCCCAGCACTACATGTCACACACACAAACACAACTGCAGACTTTCCCTATCACATTACACTGTTGCATCTGTACCAACATAGGAGTAGAGAAATTCTTTGAACTCAATGCTGTCAATGGTCTGGGTTGCAGATATCCAGTAATGGGAACATTACAAATTAGCACCATAAGGTCTTAAGTCAAAGCCTCAAAATGAATTGCGATAAAGAGGCAATTACTTTTCAGACCACCGAATTGAGATTGATCTTATTTGTTCATGTATGCACTCGCCTGAAGCAGAAACATCAACTGCTTAATAGCTTTTTTGCGTCCCCAGATTGGAATTTCACCCAAGAGGTTACTAAATCAAATGTGTGTCCGTGCGACTGAGCGTGTAATAGTAGGTGGAGAATTCCGCCGGCATCATCATCTTAATGTCATTGTGATGAGGAGAGAGTGGAGCATCACAAGACATCAATATTTTTCACATCATAATTATGAAAGGGAAACATTGGTCAATGTACAATGTTGTCTCTTATCGAAAGGTTCCTCCTACAGACCATGATTTGATTACACAGGAAGACAGGTAATGCCATAATCTCGCTGGTACAAACAATGTCCACTGTGGCACTTTGTTGTTTTGCCTGGTAAATGGGGTTTCTGCTAACAGTACAAATGTTAGCCAAAAATACAAATTCATTAGTTGTCAAACTTGGAACAGTCTTGCACTGCACCAAGGATTCATGTACAAATGTTAGCCAAAAATACAAATTAATTAGTTGTCAAACTCAGAACAGCCTTGCACTGCACCAAGGTTCATTTAATTATAAAACATAAATAAACCTTTACCACATTACGATGTCATGCCATTTGATCATTTTTAACCATAGTCAGTAGCCACCTATAGAACTGGATATTAAAATGCAAAATATAGTCAAAACTAGAAGGATATAGTATGCTGCCTTTGAATAAAGCCAACCTACTTTGATTATTTAAATTATACATTTAAATATTTGCTGCAAACAAATTGCCGGTAACACTGTGGTTCATAAATGGTTCTGTGAATTGGACATCTAATCAGGCTATTTTCATATTCACGAGACACATTTTACAAAAACAAACTGCAGACCCAAAAAATGGATAAAGCTGAGATTTGTATATCTGCAATCAAGCAACTGTCTAGTGAAAAACACTTTTTCTGTGATTAGAAGTTTTGGAAACGAAATGAAATTAGGTGATTCAGACAGAACTAACCGATGAAATGTGAACATCATAGAAATGTGTTGTTTCCAAAGAAACATTTTAAATGATAGAAAAGGTATGCTACAACAGCGGGTCTATAAAATATATAGTCCAAATATAATACTGGGAATACATTTTGAATACTTAATTGGTTCATTTTGTACTTGTAAAACATTTAATACATGTTTCTATAAAAAGGTGCCTATTTTATAAGGCTTAAGATATCCATCTAGAACACAAACCATACTTAAACAGCCTCTATTCCGGCCACGGTCTGCTAACAGAGGCTGAGCTGGCCTGATGTACACCATGTCTGTGTGGATTTTTGTTGACCTTCAAGGTGGTGTGCTTGTTTGGATTGACAGGGGGATGCTAGGATTGCGTTCCAAAATAGCCTGTTGGTGTTCACGCTGGCCGTCACAGTGACTGCGTGACACGGCACAACAAATGCCTGCTGATCACTGGGGACAAGAGGGGATCCAGGTGTCTAGTTGAAACATAGGCTATTTTCCTCATAGAGGGACATTAATGCGGAAAGACAGCAGGGGGGAAACAAGCACATAGGTCACAGTGGTGGAAAAGGATCTAAACTTAACCCTAGAGTTACAATCTAGCAGGCTACACCTGCAGTAAATGGGTGGTAAGAGATCAATTTCAAACAAACCAGATACAAGTGTGTGTGGTTATGGCTACTCTCTCTGGTGAATTGACCTGCTACTTTGTGACACTGGGGATTCTGGGAATTTCTCAACTAGATAGATTAAATGGCCAAAAGTGAAAGCTGGTTAGTTCATGTTTCTGGTTTTTATCAGGTGTATTATAATTATATATTTTTTCTATTTTGTTTCATTTTAATAACATTTAAACGTTTATTTACTGTATAAAAAATACTCAATTGTAAATTTAGTTTTACGTTTTCATGGCTTGTTTATGGTATCAGAACCTTCAGGATCTTTAGAATAATTTAGTTTTACTGTCAGGCTAAGTGTCTTATTTGACATTACGATGTTTGTAATTCACATTAAAAATCTTAGGCCCAACTTTATCTGAAAAGGTGGTACAAATCAAAAGTGTGTGTGTGTGTGTTAGTCTTAAAATACCAAGAGAATGTCGTCTTCTTTGGAGAAAAAAAAATTCCTGGGGCCCCACTTAGCAACAAAGCTTCTTAACCAATGCTACGATTTTGCATTTCGATATAGATTATACAATCCATGGAATATAATTATCTTGGTATGAAGCCATACTTGAAATGTAGGGCTGCAGTAAGCAGTATGCAGTTGAGAAATACAATCCTAAATAAACAAACAAACAAACCAATTCAACCAAAACAGGGGTCAGCCATGCCCAGCACTGTAGGTCTGGAGGAGGGGGAATCGATATTAGACAACATCTAGGAAGCAACAAAGACGTGGCCTTGTAGCTTAGATCGATCAAACATCTATCTAATGAGCTGTCTCGCTTTCTCAGTTCGGCTTTGCCCTCTTGTTGTCCCAGGGTCCATGAAGCATTCAGTAATATGAATTATACACCAGAAACACTCCACATGGAATGTGTATACATTGTATGCCAGATGTGAAATAACAAATGATGAGGATAGCCAATTTCTAAATAAAGCCAACCAATACCGGATAATTTTGGGTTCGATGTGTTGAAAGTCTCTGCTAATTCTAAAATACTATCAGAAGTAATCAGAAGTACACAATTTAGTTAAGTAGTCTAAGTATGTTTCCAAATAAAGTGAAGCATAGTATGCCAATGTGCATACTATTTCTAGAGTTTTCTGTAAGCAAAATAAATGTGTAGTCTCTTCCCTACTGGAAAATGAGATGGAACCCACATCTAAAGTGTTTAGTTAAAACTGCACTGTTACCAAGGTCTGAAATGTGACACTGGTCATGTGGCTTTGTTTAACAAGTGGGCCAAGTGAAGCGGCCTCATTCAGACACACAGGAATAATCCCAGGCCACCTCACAATGTAGCTATGATTGAAGCATACCATCCATATCAGATAGGCCCCTCTTTCACCTACTGACTCCCATCTCAGCACTACTGTGTTTTATTGGATGAACTGAAGTGTCCTTGTTAAGATAGACTACATGTACAATGTAAACAAAAGGACAAAGTGATCCTTTTCTCAAATGTGTGTTAAGAAATTACCAGGGGAATGCGTTTGTGGTTATGAATGAATATATCCTTCCACCTGTCTTACAGTATGTGTGGCTTGCTAGTACAGAGCAGGTAATATAACTCATTAATCTTGACTGAAGAGATAGTAGAGCATGGCTGTGGAAGTGAGCTAAATGTGCTACGGGTGAGCGACAGGATATAACCCTGAAACAACAGAGCACAATTAAGGAATATATGGTCCACAGTAAATTAGTTAGCTCATTGTCCCCAAGGGAAAATTCATTTCTGTAGCACTGGGCATCACAGATTCAACATCAATTTTACATCCACCATCACAACAGCAACAGACAACAGAAATAGATCAGGGGCACAGGGGAACCCTCAGAGCCATCAAGGTATTCAGGAGGTAATTTTTTTTAATAAATAAAATCCTATATTCAGTCAAGCGTAAATAGGAGAACGCATGTTTTACAGATAAGCCTATTTGTCGGGACCCGGACACGTGACAACCATCTTGAAATCGTGACAATCCCAGGCACAGCAATAAACGAGCAGCATCCACTGAGCAACGCTGCGGTTATTACCACCATTAGTATCAACTGCGACAACAGACGTATATTGAAACTACACTTCACGTCAATGGCTTGCAACATGGCAGCTCAGGTGGTCTCACATAAACATTTATCAGAACTAGGGATGTTTTTAGTGACTAATTTCCCTGTCGGTTAAATTAAAATGACAATTTAGACTAATTGACAAGTCTAAAACTACCAGAAACACTCAGAAAACCGTCCAAATAGATTTTAACCAGGCTAAACATTGTACAGGTTGCACGTCTCTCCCTATACCTGCACTTGTCAATCGACTGTTTTGTCCCAGTGGGTGAGATCACAATTTATCTTTACCTTTATCCACATTAAGAAAATTAATAATCCGACTGCTTCATGTTTGGAAAATGAACAGTTTCAGCAGCCTACGGTACAACAGTAGCAGAGTGCCAATAGAGCTCCGTTATTCACAGGCAGCGAGAAGAGAGCGTTATGAAACTCTCACATTATATTGATTCTTTTACTATAGCTGTATTCTGCACTGGCTGTGCTGAAAAGCGTTAGCTAATTATAGCTTTGTGTACTTCCATACCGTAGCTAGTTTAGCCTAGCAAAATGCTATTTACTCTAACTTAAACCAGGAACCCGACGGAAATTTGTCTTTTAATTTTTTACGATATTAAATGCAGTTGTACTGTAAATTTAAATCGAAAGCAGAGATTGTGAATCCAGATTCATTTGATATCTGTTTCATTTGGATAATCCATTACGCTGAAAATTTCAACACCGAGTTGCAACATAAAAGTTTTCCGCGTTTAGAGTTGTGCCAGCTCCCTCGCTATAGGAACCAGGAACACATTTAAAATCAAGCACCACCGGTACAGGACAATACAAGGTAAGTCAACTTCCAATATATTTTACTTTAAGATAATAATTATAACTCCATCCAGTTAGCTTTCATTATATGTTTTAGCCCATTGCTAGCAACACTAAAGTATTATGCTTTGACATATAGTCTGTTTTTACAAAAGCTGCTGTTAATAAACTCCCGCATGTGTATTCACGTAACTCTGCCCTGTAGGCGGCTGAATAGAAGCATGGAGCAGAACTCAAAAACAAAACAAAGGGAAAAAATGTGTTCATTAATCGTAATCGAGGTACAATGTTCCATTAATCGTGATTTTAGATTTTAGGTAAAATCGTCTTGCCCTACTACATATCTTATGTTTGACAGTGGTTTTGGAAGATGTGGGGAAAAAATGTTGTGTCCTCACTGTTTGAATGAGCCGATATCGATTCATAAAATCCCAAGATTGATCTCGACCATATATTAAACATTTGCGTGCTTCCCCTTTAAGACCGTAGGACCGATACAACGTCTGTCTGCTTTTCCTTTAAACAGAGTTGAACATGAGCACGTTGGATTATGTCCGTTTTCAAATTCAAGACACATGGATGCTGAAATTACGAGGAAGGCTAAACGCATTATGCATTTTTAGTGTCTGTGTGGATTGCATAAAGTTATTCTAAAGCTAAGTAATGGCTGGCGATCTGCACGAGGAAAATATTATGCCGCAGTCAACTGCCGCGTAGGCTACACCTTTACTTTGAGGATGAAAACAATGATGCAGACCAGATTACGAGAATGCGCTCCAGTGCCACCAAAACACTATAGAAATGCTCTCTTGTATTAAAATTATCTTGTGTCATATACCTTATACTTATTTACTGTTTACAAAAATGCACTACTTTAGCTTATGTGACTGAGGCAACATAAATATTGTGCACTCCAATATACTTAAATATCACGTTTATTTTCATGCAGCTCAATCGTCAGAATGCCTAAAAGCTGTTGGTTGGCATAGGGTCCAAAAAGAATCTGATATGGTTAAATATCTAATGTATTAAGCTCAGCTGGGTCACATAGTTAGCATAGTGCTCGAGCCGGATGTGTTTCCCTCCGGTGGGTATAGACTTTGCTTTCGGTTTCTGACTGCCTGCATTTACTATCAATTTTGTCTAAATGCTTCGATATAAACCTAAAATATTGGTTCCATACTTTGTTATTATTGCATCCCGTCACACAGCAGCTTTTAATTTTCCATATGAGCGGTGTCGTGCCAAATTGTCTATGCCTGCCAAAATCCAAAAGTTGATATTTTTTTGAACTGTATTCTTGCTCAAAAATATTTAAACTTTTATACAAAGACATTATTAATTATAATATAGGGCACATAGCATGTAAAATACTGTGGAGACATAGGATAATTGCAAAATATATGCTTTTATTTTATATGGGACTTATGACACTTCTATTGCACAAATGTGCCCTATTGTAACTCCATAACTGAATCGATATTAGATTTTGTGAATCGGAATCAAATTCGATTCTGGAAACCATGGCGATACACATATTGATTATTGTTACTGAGTGTTTTAATTTAAAAGTCTAACCATTGACAGGGGTCGCAAATTATTTTAGGATATAAATCATAGGCATAAATCTATTCCAGATTACTGTGTAAATGTAACCTGTTATAATGTTTATTGTACTGTCCCTGAAATAAAATTAAAAAAATAATAAAATAGTCCTATGCAAGTAAACATACAGTAAATATGGAAGATGGAGAATATTCACTGTATGTACAATGAGTGGGATGTTTAGAATATTGCACACAATATAATGTGGAGCGGATCACCATTCTATGTTAATGTGTTTGGACACTGCACACAAGGCATATATATATGCTGCCTCGCAGAGTGCAATGAAAATACTGTAGCCTACATTGTAGAAGCACTTAAGCATAAATACACATCAAACTATTTTTAAGAAAACCTTTTGCATAGATTTTTACGCCGCCTCCTTGCCCCACACTTTGTTCTATAGACTTACGCCAGTTACATACTGGATGCGTATTTTTACTACACAGCGTAGTTTTTACGCTTTACCAACATATAAAGCGCAGCTCATGCAACAGAAGTCCCGTTAAGCCCTATATCTAAAAATAATTATAATAAATGATCACTTTGGCAATTATCCTTATAACTCAACATTATTTCACCTGCTATGTGTCCTAGATGATAAATGTTCTGTTCTTTTTTACAAGCTTAAATATCTTTAGAGCGGGAATGCAACCCATAAAATGCACTTTTGCCATTTTGGTCAGTTTTTGGCAGATGTACAAGTTCTACACCTCCTTGTTCATTAGTCTGCTAACAAAAACAAAACAAAGCATGTCTAGAACCTGCTGTGTGTCGGGATGCACTAATAAGGAAGGAAACCCAGAACTACATTTGTATTCATAAGACCCCATACGTCATAATTGTTTGTAAACAGTAAATTGATCTATAGGCCTGATCTCGCGAGCTTCAGTTTAATTTCGCTGTGAGAATCAGTCTGGAAAGCATCGGGATCATTTTGAATATGTCCAAGTAGCAACTGAACTTTCTAATCAGTGTCGTATTTATAGCTATACGGGCGTGGTTTTCCAATCAGCGTCGTGTTTATAGCTATACGAGCATGGTTTAGGGTTTAGGTGTGCCGACAAGGAAAACGACCTGATGGTTCATCCAATCAACTGCTAAGTATTTTTTTGAAAGTACAACCATTCACAAACAGTTTCAATGTGGCTCCCCAGATGGACTTGTGACACCAATTCCTTTGGCATGTCAGGTTACTATAGGCCACCTCTGTTGCAAAACATTTTAATGCAAAACAATCAACGCAGGAAGAGTACGGGCAGATTAATCCACTGGTAGTCTGCAGGCAATCTGCATCATGCCTGGCGGAGAAACTATTCCACTATTCCATGTGAGTGTTTAACAGGCTTTAGTAACTTACAACAGTTGGATATTGGGCCTTTTTCTGTACAAATTCGCTAGCTTCCAACACACGTCAACTTTTTAAATGAACGCAAAGGCTGACTTTCTAAATTAAACTGAAGTTTAATTTTGGTTGTGAGAATCAGTCTGGAAAGCCTAGGAGTATTTTTTAATGTGCAGCAACTGAACTTTTCAATCAGTGTCGTGTTTATAGATATACGGGCGTGGTTTAGGTGTGCTGACAGCGAAAACGACCAGATAGTTCATCCAATCAACTGCCAAGTATTTTTTTGAAAGTAGCCTACCTGCCATTAACAAACAGTTTCAATGTACGGCTCCCCAGATGGAATTCCTCTGGAATGTCAGTTTATGACTTTGTTGCTCTCAGTCAAATGTTAACTTTCATACATTTGACACAGCACGCCACACTACATGTGACATCTTGTTTGTAAACGGACTTTAGCTTTAAACTTAAACTTAAAGCTTTAGTTAAACTTTTGCATTACACTAAAGCTTTAAAGGTTAGTAAGATAATTATAAGATAATACACTGCCAAATTCCAGAACTATCGCTTTGCATTTAAATATCTTGCTGTTCTCTGTGCATGCTGAAAGAAATTATCCGGTACTTCTGCAAAGTCCTGGCTCTAAATAGGAACATAAACAAAGTGGTGAACATAGCTAACAACAACAATGCCCTTGGCTTCGCAATGCATGTCAATGTGTGGGGTGAAACTTTTAAGTGAGTTTGTTTTGATTCGAGCTCAAAGTTAGCAAGGGTTCTCTGACCCTGCCTTTACATGAAATATACAGTAAATATATGAATACTTTAGGAATCCTATTGTGTGAAAGGAGCTACATGCACCAGAAATGAGTCTACCATTCCATCTGAATGCATGTCCAAAGCACCGGTTTTCTATTTTACCTCTATATTTTACCTCTTAAATGACACTGGGAGGTAAAGGAACTGAACCTTCAGCTACAACATTGCATAATAGATAATCAGTATAGTGTCTATCACAGCCTCAGGAGTAAACACCTAATGGCAGGTGTTTTCCATTTTACTGGATGGACATTATTTATTATTACAACAGAACATACTAATGCTTACTTTTAAATAATTTTAGATGTGTGAATCATTTAATAACATTTTTAGTGTGGGTTGCATAACAAACTAGTTGCTTACTAAAATATGTTTATATGTATACTATCACTGTGACTGTAATGCAAACTGTATTGTAATAATTTAATTGGCTCTTAAATACCACTACATTCTCAAATAGATTAGCTCCATGACAGTTAGGGTTACAGTTAGTGTCACACGTTGAAATACTATAGTGAATACCAATACAAACTATTCCATGTGCCTGGAGTGTAAACTGAGTTCATAAGTGCAGGAGGACAGATTGACTTGTCAACACTGCCCTGTCAACAGCTTTTGCCATAACTAGCCTTGTAGACTACTACTATATAATATCATGTAAAGTGCGTGTCTTTCCATGAACGAAAGCGGGGGTTGTGTGTGTTAATGTAAAAGGCAAATATAATAATTGTAAACCCATAGGTCACTCGGCCAACACAGAAAACTAGTCCAAACTGGACACCATGCTTCTGTACATTATTTCAAACACAGACATCGGTCACATTTAACTGAAATACACGTCAAAATCGACGATTCACAATTGGTCTCCAGTGTCAAACTGAGTAAGCTATTATCAAAACTTGCTATAAAATAAACCACCATTTCAAATGGTTGACTTTGTATTCCAAAAGCGCGTGTTGCGCCTTTAAAGCGCCGTAACGGCAACATCGTTTAAAGGTGCGTAGTAGAGGGAGGAAAGAAAACAATCGTTTCCGTGGTTAAAATAAACTTACCGACAGTACTTGAGCCGGACCCCGAACCAAGCAGTAGGTACCAGATCCACATCTTTTTTCGGCCTGCCCTTTATTCGCCCCGCCGCGGGGCAACAACTAGGCAGAAGAAAACTTATCCGGTGTACTCCTGTTGTTCTTTAGACTACTTATTAACGTTAGTATACAGACGTACTGTTTAATATTTGGGGTGTATATTTAGAAAGGCATTTTGTCGTTATTCTCGTTTGGATCACAGCGGTATACGGAATCCAGTCGATGGAGGGGAGGGATCACGCAGGAGTTGGAGGGGGCTTCGGGGTGGTGGCAGGCAGGGGAAGACAGAAGTGGGATCGGGTGTTGGTGCTGGGAGAGGCGGAGCCGCGGATATCTGGAAGTCTAGAGGTCGCCGCTGGTTGTGACCACGTGCTGAATACTTGTTTCTCTCTACACCCGAATACAAGTTTGATTATGTGTTTATTTCAAAACAGTTTTGCCTTCGAGCGGTCGGTGAAGATCAACAGAATAAATGCCATGGAACATGTAAACAATTAATTTACAAGAGTGCACGATGTAGTGTTAATAGGCTACATTCCTACAACTTGCCTCATATATAATATAAAAACCAAACTGTAGTAAGATGAGAAATTCACACCCTAACGCTTGCTGAAATGTGTTGTTTGTTAATGCATGCACATGTTAACATGATAGATTCACCTATAAGATCTGAGCATATAGGGAACAAGTGTATATGTGTAGGCATAGCCAGATAGATGGCTTCGAACAACCTGAAGGCATCTGGTCAGGAGGATGCAGCCCTCTAGATTTCAAATCCCAAATCAATCCCAAGTCTGATGTAGCAGATGGCTTAGATGGACGTTTCTCTCGAGTGCAGACAAATTTAAAGTTGCATATGCTAAAATATATGATAGTTGAAGATGGTGAGTTAAAAAAAGCTCTCTTATTTCCTTTTTAGAAACCCTTAATGTAAGAACTGGCAGTGAATGTCTGTCAGAGATAAGTAGATTTCATCTAATATGCTCCACATATAGCAGGCACTGTAAGTGATGCTGGAGAAAGATGGTTGATATTTAAACTCAACATTCACAATCACCTATATCTTCTGTGCTCCCTCAGAAGCTCCACCCCCCACACTGGACACATTGCCAAGGCTGGTATAGTGTGGTGTTGTGCGGTCCACACACCACTTTTAAATGTGTTCCCATTACAGAGCCAGGGATGTGTAGATGCACCAGATGCATGCACACAGAAGGGACCCTTGAGATGAGAATATTGCTATACCCACAAGGCATAAAGTATGCTAAAATCTCTCACTTTGCTTTCAATCAGAAAGAAATTAATTGAAAAGAAACATGTAACATGCAGCAAAGCTACCATCACCATTCGGTGTGAATGCATGTATACAGATTTGACTAAGTATAACCATGTGGCACCTCCATATGTTGAGTGAGTTTTCTGATATGTTTTGGCTCATCGCAATCCCTTTGTGGCCAAATATGATACAGTGCTGCTACATCAACTTTAATGGTGAGCTGTGTCACACACTCAATGTCACATAATCCATTTAGCAGAGAAAATCATTTTTGGGGGGGACTGTCCTTGGAGACCATGTGCTAACCCAAGTTTAACCACATCAATGATTTACAGTGTGTATCAGTGATCTAGTGATCTAGTTAAGGCTATCTCCCAAACAGCCAGACCTTATTAGCTGCAGGCCAAGAACAGGAGCCATCAGAGGACATTAACCTATAATATGAGGACTATTATTGGCTTAATCATTAGAGAAACTCAATTAGAGGAGAACATTTTCTCTGAGTGGCTCAGAGAAGAAGAGCAGGGGGTTTTAACAAACGGGGATCATGCCTGTGGGCATGATGATGTGGCGTTGATGGGAATAGAAACAGAGCAAAGTGGCCAAAACAGCACAACCTGATGCTTCAGAGAGGTGTTGAAACAAATGTATTAAACAGAATTAAGTGTAAGGATGACGACTATTGCGGACCAAGCTGAAAACAGATTGGAATAGAAGGGGATGCCTTATGTTATGACACTAAAGTGAATAGCGATTGTGAAACTGATACAGCTCCGTTCTTAATAAGGCATTACAAATGATTATTTCACGTGGTACCTGTGCTGATGTAACCTTGCCAAGTGTGGTCATTCTCCTTGAGCTTGCCTAATAGAACATACTTGCGTGTTTATTGCTGAGGGACCAGAAGGCAATATTACAAATCACACGGCCTTCAGTGTGGCACGTCCTTGTCACATTGGGATGCTGCAGGAGACGCTGGTAAATGCCAGTGTCCCTGAAGGACCAGGCCAGGCAGATTGACTCCCTAGTGTCAACACACTTGTCTCACATTTAATAACCACTGTGCCGTTCTGAAGGGCATCTCTGCTAGTGAGTGGCGTGTGGGAGCAAGACATCCCTTGCACAAACACACATGCGTCCACATACACACGAGAATGTAATGTAGCAGCATTTTGGTGCTAACCCAGAGTGTCCTTCACAGGCCTCTAAACACATTCATTGATTCATTAGTCAGTTATCTCATCAATGCCTCCTCCTTCCCTCTGAAAGTATTTTGGAAAGCATCTTACCTTACACGCATGCATGCACTCACACACAAGTTAGGTTATCAATAATGAAATCAAACAAATGCTACTGTGTGTCAACCTTTGAAGTCCATGGTGAAAATAAAATGAGGGTCATAATGATATGATGTAGCACATTCCACTTTAGTTTATTATGGTGATGCCTACAGGAAAAATGTTGTGCATGCTAAATTTAAAAAAACAAATTGTGCATGGACAGCACATGGATTGATGCTCATGCTTACATTTAGTTCTCCCAATCCTCTCTGTTGACATTAAGGCATTATTATTTTGGTGAATGTTGCGCCTAGATGTCAGGTACTGTCAATACTTCCCAACTGCAAATATTGACGTTCATTAAGGAGCAGTAGGTAGCAGAAGTGAGGACAAGTACAGCACAAGACACAAAGCGTAAAGGTTGTTCAGAATTGAATCCAGAAAGAGCTGCACAATCAGAACAGAGTTTCAAGTCAAAGGTACAGAGTCACATGGAGGCTTGAGGTTGGCACAGACGGCAAACTGGAAGCAGAGGCACATACTGTTGCAAGAAAAAGTATGTGAACCCCTTGGGATTACGTGGAGTTTTCCATGATTTGGTCATAAAATGTGCTCTGAACTTCATCTAAGTCACAACAATAGAAAAACACAGTCTGCTGAAAATAATACTACA
>JAODOY010060459.1:0-17380 GCA_025399855.1 Forbesichthys papilliferus
CAGTCAAGGTGGCATCCTCCGAACCTGGAGGATGCCACCTTGACTGCCGCCTCTGCATATCTTGTCACCTGTCTCTGCTTGCTACAATGTAAAGTGACATTGTATTACTGGCCCTGAGATACATCCTGTTCATCTGCCAGTTCCCTAGCTTGAACACTTTACAAAGCTGCACCTGGTAGGTTTCTGATAATTAATATTGTACCATAAGCATAACCAAGGTATGCTATACTGCATTACACCAGTGAATGCAATATACTATGTTAACAACAACAACAACGTATTAATATTTCAAATCAGAAAGACCAAATGGCACGGTGGTATATAAGGGTTGCTATAGGTCTGGCTTTTCCCCTACTGGATGCAGTGAGGTAAGGCATTGTACATTAATCATCTTAAAATCCTATTATGAGACAAGGCTTGTGAGTCTCCTGACAGTCCTCACACACAGAGTAAAGGTGAAGCAGCATCTTACCAGGTAGTCATCTGGTTTGATCCCAAACAGATCCCTGAAGTAGCGAAATGCCAGCGGGGCGTATGTTTTAAAGCGGAAGTCAGGGTAGTGGTGGGCTGGTGTCAGGTTGCTCCCCTCACTGGTGTTGAAAGGGACACAAACATTACATCAGACACCATATTTCCCTAATTCAAAGTCAAATGAGATGGAACCTTTGGCTTTACTGGCATGCAACATTAGATATCAGTGTCACTGAGCATTCCCAATTCAGATGCTCACACATCTAATCTGTGCGTCTTTTAAGCAGATCAGAGTCCCTGAAATGTGATCCGCCTGTGTGAACAGCCATTTATGGGAACCCAGGTTAAGCCGTATTGTAGTGACAAACTGGCCTGTATAGAGTTCTGTGCCTGGAGACAGAATGACTCTTATTACTGGCTCTGTGATACACAGTGCAACACATGAGACCAACATTATGAGAGAAAGAATTGAAAAAATGACAGAAATGAAAAACAGAAAATACTGGGTTGATGGCCCCTGGAGATTTTCCCAGACATGTATGGATGTCTCAAACAGTACTGTTTCACAAACAATCTGTTCACCAGCTGGACACATGGCACTGAAGCAGAAAAGCCACAAAGGTTTAGTACGAGTCAGATAATATAATCCTGTAAATGTTATTCAACAGGTCTCCGGTTGAATAATGGCACATTACTGAAAATCAATGTCCCAAAAGTTTGTAAGTGTGTTAATATCGGTTTTACAGGGCATTACTAAATCTAGTTAAGAATATCCCCTGAGCAATGAGGATTTATTGTGTTGTTATGTGCTATTGTTATGTTGTGTTATATGACAGAGGCAACATTCTGGGCCTGCAGTGTAAAACTATACCTGTGATTACCCTGAATAAAAAGTGTTTTTATTTCTACAATGTGCTACAGCTGCCTATCCGTATAATCTATGACAAAAAATAGGGTTGCATTCAGTATTGCGTATAATTTACATTCAATCAAATTAAATGGAAGTGGACTGAATGTCCATTTAAATAACAATGTGTGTTTATGTAGAATGAAGAATGTTTCATTTTAATAACAAATAATCTAATAATTCTATAGCGATTCACCAATGTATCCAAGTGGAATTTATTTTGTGCATTTAGGAATTTACCTTTAGCTGATTATGCCATGGGAACCTGTGATGATTTACGCATATGTACGGCACTCAGGCATGTGTTTTTCTTTTAATGTCTTATTTTATTGAACGATATCCCTAAACATATGTTTTTGCTCTGGCTTCCTGACAGACATTCTATGGGCACTTGACGTTAGTCTCACAAGACCATCCTGATCTCACAAGCTTCAGTTTCACTTCGCCATAAGAAATCAGTCTGGCCAATCAGCTTCGTACTGTTAGCTACGGGCGTGGTTTAGGTATGATGAAGGCGATTCGAAAACAACAACAAAACAACTCGAAAACAACAATGCCGGGTTCTACAGAGGTTAACTTTAGAATCTGTAATATAGCATCAGTTTTAATAAAAATGTATTAAAAGAGCAAAGAACCTCACTAAAGGCTTTTCTCAATGGAAAATATGTTTTCATTCTTCTCCCAACTTTTCTTCTACAAAATTAGATTTAACAACAGGCTCCGCCGGTTCACAGGTATGTCACCTGCCAAGTATTTTTTTGAAAGTGACTGCCCTTTTAAAATAGTTTCAATGGACCCCAGATGTGTCCAACATCTGGCACGTCAGGTTAACTTGAAGTACTGTATGCCCATGCGGTATATTTGCTGAGGTCTGCCAAACACAGTACACTCAAAAGAACCAATCACAAAGAAGGTGTCAGTTGCCCCGCCCTAGCATGTGCAACAATACTGACATGGCAAGTCAGTAAATGTCAATCTAGCGTGTCCGTCAGTCTGTATCAGCAAAAATGCAAAACACGTAGAGAGCATAGAGTTATTTAAAGGTAAAGGTGGGAGTTTGCTATTGCTGAACATTGTGGCAGCAGCGATTCTGGCAATGCAGCATTTCTGCAAGTAATATAGAGTATACACATTTGTCTGTCTGTCACATTCATTGCCTGGAGGTCTGGGAATGTTGCAATCAATCAGCTCATGCTTTTATGTGTGTGTGTGTGTGTGTGTGTGTGTGTGTGTGTGCGCGTGTGTGCATGTGTGTGTGCGTGTGTGTGCATGTGTGCATGTCTATTTAATCTCTATCACCCCACTAGATGTATGCTTCCTGTCAAATGTGTGCACTAATGAAGCACAGTGTTGGCGCAGGAT
Organism: Forbesichthys papilliferus; assembly: GCA_025399855.1. NCBI lineage: Eukaryota > Metazoa > Chordata > Actinopteri > Percopsiformes > Amblyopsidae > Forbesichthys > Forbesichthys papilliferus. The sequence goes on from JAODOY010060459.1 coordinate 2,741, forward strand.
TCAAAAAGCTGTGTATGATGTAGAGCATTTCATAACTACACGGACAGAGCAAACAAACCCTGGAGAGAGCCTGAACAGACAGGAGAAAAGGAGCTGAAAGCTAAACTCAAGAGAGATAAATAAGTTGTGTTTTTGGGGCTTTGAACAATAGCTAAAGTCAACAAAGAGAACAAACAATAGTAGAGCAAACATAATAGGCCGTATTATGGACCAAAATTTGCAGATGCATTAGTATCAGTAAGTATAGGACATCAAAAGATTTTGTTCCAGCGCCATCAAGGTGTAATCAAATGATCTGAACTATTTTCCCATTGAGGCTGACATTATTCACTGTTTTTAATATGTCTGTATAAAATAGCTCTCTGACTCACAGCCTCTTCATTGTATTATTATTAGTATGTAGAACGTACTCTATTATTATGAATATGATGAACGTCTATCTTTTTTAGTGAGTTACGTTGGTCGTTGTGCGTGCCAGTCAAAATACCTCTGCTGTCACGTAGGCGAATCTGTGTGTCCCAGCTGTGTCTCAGCTAACTATTGATGTTAAAAGACTACACAATGTTGTGGGTAGCTACAAAAGAGTAGAGAGGGAATGCAATCCCCCACACTTTGGTCCCACAACAGGAGAGCCATGAATTTCAAACATAACATCATCATCATCATCATCATCATCATCCCACAAGGATAATAAGACACAAATGTAGTTCCTTTTACACAATCATACCTGTTATCATTTAAATGAATGGGTGGACACAATACTGACCTTGGCAGGAAGACACTCTCCACCACGTAAAAGTCTTGCATTAGAACATCTCTGTCAGGCTTGGAGGTCAGGTTGCCCACAGTGTAACCAATGCCCAACTGAATAGCCCCTTTCAATGCTGATGATGTGGTCTAATTGGCCAGGTAACAGAGAGCAGGTCAAATTAGACAGCCAGTGGCGTTCACTGGTATCACGTGTCGTATTATAGAACCAAAATGTAGTCATTTGAGTCATCATATCATAAGCAGCTTGCATCAGGCAGAACAATGTGACCTATTAGTGAAAACAATGTCACGCATTTCATTATTATGAAATAGAATTAGAACTGCAGGGAACCATTTCCATTTAAACCCAGTGACAAGAGGGCACATATAACCTATATGCACTCAACAAAACAGTGCTCTATAATAATCAATGCTGCAAAATTTAGAAGTCATAGCCAAGAAATAGGTCCTATTCAAACTGTCTAATCGGTAGGTTAAAAAAACACTGCCGTAAGCAGTGACGTGTTCAGTCAAATACAGCATTAAGTGTGATTTTGAGCTCCGTTATGGGTCAAAACATTATGTTCTGTGGGACATTTATGGACTTGTGGGCTCAAATCATAAGTGCCAGCCCACTAGACTGCATGGCTACAAATTAAATGTTACAGTGACATACAGTTCATAGTTACGACAGGCAAATAGTTACGACAGGCAAATAAAACCATGTCAGGGAACAGTGAGCTACTTGTTAAAATGTCAAGCCTTTTACCTTCTTGTAAGTTTTCTCTCGGTTCCTGGACCCTGCCATCCCATTTTCCATTGTGGTTGACATCTAATGGGCGGACATTAAATTATTATTATGTAGAATAAAGACAAGTTACAACTATGGAATATAGTCCCAGCAGAAACATTAGCCATCAAAGTGGAAAGCCTGTTGCAAAGCCTGTTGCACCAAGATCCAAGCTGTTTGGTTATCCCCCTTCATGAAATGCAGACCAGGCACGGTATTGTCTAAATGTATCAGCCATGCACTTATGTGGCACAGATGCAAATGTTAGGCCAACTGAACATAATTGTGTCACAACTACGTATGTGAATGTTGCAAGTATTGCTTGCTGCTACAGTATATGCATTCTGACATAGCTGCAGGAAGGATACGGGAAATGCTTTTCTATTTTACCACCTTGTGCATGTTTGTATTTTTCTTATACAATTTTTATTGTACAATTTTCTTATATTTCTTTTTTTGGAAGAAAAAGACTCGGCAGGGTAACCTCTACTCTTAAGTGATATTCTATAGGGGTCTTCTGAACCATTATTTGTATGGTCCCTTTCCTGAGACCACTTTGCCTTGGGAGACCCTACCAGGAGCACAAGGCTCCAGACAACACAGATCTCAGGATCATGGGGACACACAAACTTCTCCACCACAATAAGGTGATGGTTCCCGGAGAGGTTTTTTGACTCCTTTAACTATTTTATATATGTTGCTTTTCTGTATTTTGTTCTGGCAAGCACGATTGTGCATGTATTCCCTCTCTGTAAAGCACTTTGAGCTGCAATTCTTGTATGAAATTATTATTATTATTATTATGGGTTATGATGATGTAGGAAAATAATTTCCCATGCTCATTTCTTTCAGCTCCAACCCAGCATTGGATTTGCAGCAACTTAGCTGCAGGTACGTTGCTCACCCATACTGCAGCAGCGTATAGCTAACTGTATGGCCGTGTAAACATAGAGAATACCGTCATGTTTTACAGGTAAGACGTAAATAAGCTAAATAAGCTAACAACAACCAAACAGGAGACACAGACAAGCAGACTGCAGGGACGGCCAGGTGGACTTGCCTTGCTTCATGAAAAGCTGTGCCAGGATAAAGCCCGTCAGGGCCACATTTCCTATTCACCAGGTCCAACAGAATTCCACAGGTGGAACGCTACCAGAGAGAGGAGACAGAAAGAGTCAGGCGGTGATGAAGAACTCAACAAAGACCATATGCAACCTTGTGTTTGCTCACAATCATTTGTGTGTGTGTGTGACAGACGGACATATTCTGTATATATACATAGTACATATGTATATATAATGTATACACATACACACACACACATACACACATATACTGTATATGCTGTATGTATACACACACACACACACACATTTTGCAAATATGTGAGGGGTGTACTCACTTTTGTGAGATACTATATATATATACACAGTATTTGTATATATATGCATACATATATACAGTATATAAGTTCTTGAGGAACAATGTTCATACATGTCAGTGCTTAAAGCAATGTGTTTCACACATTTTCAGCACCAAGCACACTGCAGTAAAGGTCTGTCCACTCAGGTGCATCTTGTGTGTCTGTGTTTCAGAAACGGTTTTGGTAAATAAGAACACAGCAGGTCCTTGTGAACAAGATCTAATGCCCTCATGGCCCTGCTGTTCACTCACACACACACACACATACAGCTCCAGTCAGCCTTGCCTCTGGTTCTTCTGGACACTGATGTACCGTACCATGTACTGTATCTATACTGTCTCTGCCCTGCTCTGCATTTCTCGCTCTGCTTATTTCTAGTAGTCCCAATAAATGTTAGAGCGTCCACTTGTCTCCTTGCTGTTTCTCTTGCCCTCTCAGTATTACTGCAGAGAAAACACAGTAAACTAATGTGAGCTAATGATATCCAGTAACATCATAGTGTGTGTGTGCGTATGTATAAGTGAGTGAATTAAATAAAGCAACGAGGCACACCAATTTAAGAGAAAATGTTTATAGTTGTCTGACCAGCTCAGTCTGGTCTGCAGTAGCCTCACCACCTGCATATAAATGCACCTGCATAGTTTGAGCCTCAAGTCAGTGGATTACGCAACCTCTCCCTGTTAACAGCTAGACAGTCTGAGGGAAATGAACTAAGTCAAGCAACATAATGTTGTATGTGGACCAACCTTTACATAAATGCACACAAACCAGACCAGACATTCAAAAATGCAGCAGACATACAACCCTTATCTCGAGCTTGGCCCCTTATCTGTATGCCAGCTCTCCAGTTGCTATAAACAGAGGCAACCAAATACAAATGTTACTCGACAGGTTGAGGAACAGGCCAGTCCTGTGTCTAGTTCTGAATGTTTGTTTGTGTTATGCAATAGTGAATAAAAGGAACAACAACTCAGCTGAACATGCATTTATGCAGTACTTGTGTACTTGTAAATGTTTGCAACAATGCTCACATAACAATTAAGTCTTATAGTATTTGCTAGGACTCATTTCTCAATACCTTGGTCACATTTGCTAAACTCTTCACACAGTTACCAGTTAACCAACAATCAACTTGGCACCACAGTTCATTTTACATCCAAAATGCACTAAAGCAACCATAACACTTTACACATGTCTCAAATTAACTTTTCTTACACATCACTAGCAAATGTTACCTATATGCACACGCTGTCACTTATAAAAGAATTCCCTAAACAACACTAACAATACTGTATGTAAGGAGAAGAATCTTGAAGTTCATACGTAATGTTACAGGAAGACAATGTATTTCAATCCGTATAGAAGTGATGTGATCTGTTGTCCTTGTGTTTGTGAGGATTCTGGCAGCACAGTTCTGTATTACTTGCTGATGAGTTTGGTTGGGATTCCAGAGAAAAGAGAGTAGCAGCAATCCAGACGTGAGGTATAGATAGCTAGATATGTTGCTGAGGTGGAAAAAGAATGCCTGGGTGATGGTTTTGATGTGTGATTCTAATGAAAAGGAATTATCAAATGTGACGCCAACACGTCACAGTTGTTGGCAGTGGGATGGGAGAGTGGATTTGGAGCCAATGAGCAGGACCTCTGTCTTGCTGTTGCTTAGTTTGAGGGCGTTTAGAGTCATCCCGCTCTGGATGTTGTGAAGGCAGTTGGTGAGGGAGATGGGGGAGGGGTGAGGTGGGTTTGGTTGAGATGTAGAGCTGGCTGTTGTCCTCGTAGCAGTGAAAGTCAATGTTGTGGTGTCGCATGCTTGTGCCCAAGGAGGAGGTATATATTAAATGCAGAGGACCCAGCACCAAGCCTTGGGGGACACCCAGTGGGACTGCTACACATCTTGATTTGTGAGATTATAGTTGGAAAAATTGTTGGCGGCCTTTGAGATAGGAGGCGAACCAGGAAATTGCAACCCTGCAAAACCAACCAGACGTTCCAGAAGGAGTGGGTGGGAGATGGTGTCGAAGGTTGCAGTCAGGTCAAGAAGGATAAGGATGGACAGTAGGCTGGAGTCAGCTGCGCAAAATAAGTAATTGGTGATGTTTATTAGAGCAGTTTCAGTATTGTGTTTGGAACGGAAACCAGACTGAACTGGTTTGAATAGATTATTGGAATTTAGATGTTTGAGAGGTTGAGAGGCCACCACCCTCTCAAGTGTTTTGGAGAGGAAAGGAAAATTGGCAATAGGGTGGACGTTGTTCAGGTCATTGGGGTCAATTGTTTTTATAAGTGTGGGTGTCAAGGCTGTGATTTTCAGGGTAGGGGGGCACGAAGCCTGTGCCAAGAGAGGAGTTAATTGTGTCAGTGAGCAGGCGAGAGATGGAGGGAAGGCATGTTTTGATGAGGCTAGTGGGCATGGGATCAAGTTGGCAGGTAGAATATTTGGAGTTCAGGATGATTTCTGTAATGGAGTTGTCACTGTCCGGAATGAAATTAGAGAGGCAGGAGGTGTAGGTTGAGTCTAATGAGGTCCAGTATGGGTTGTAGATGTAGGTGAATCTTTTGAATTTTTCATTGAAGACGTTCAAAAAGAATTACACAATTCAGGCGTGGGGTCGGTGTGGGAGTTATTGGGAGGTTGGAGTAAATGTTTAAATGTTGAGAAAATAACATTGGGGTTTTTAATCAGAATTGATAATGTGAAGAGTAGTAGGTACATCTGGCTGTTGAAAGGGCAGTTTTGTACTTTAAGAGGTGAATCAGGTATATGTTTGTGAATGAGATTCTTCTCCTCTTGTACAGATGCTCAAGATGCCATCCAGCAGCCTTTAGCAGCCGTACCTTAGGTATGTACCAGGTTACCAGAATGAAACAGCTGGGTAGCTGTTTTGGTACAATGGGAATTATCTTCTGGTTGGTCAAATGGTTCAAAATAGTATTTACTATATTTTTTTAGATGTGGAATATATTTCTATATGGTATTACTGCGGTAACACAGCAAATTTCTATATTTTTCTATCTGGTGTTATGTTAGGTTTTTAATGTAATTTTAACCATATTGAAAAGGAGTATGTAAACATACAAATTTGCCTGTAGGTACATAATAGATTTTTGGTGATAGTTGAATGAGAAAATAATTCATTACATTTGAAAGATGTAATTGAATGCATTTTCTGCTAAAGCAATGACAAATAGTCCAGAGTTTAGCCCTCATATGCTGCTGTTGTGTTCACGGTGTCAAGAATTTAGCAAATGTGACCACAGTATTGAGAAATGGGTCCTGGCGGTTGTACAAAAAAAAAACTGCTAATTCATAACCACTCTAAAACAAGGCTAAAGTTCACACGACAGAAAAACAGTTAAAGTACTGTATATTACAGAACAATGCATTCATGTAATCAAATTATTCAAATATCAACTATTTAAATAATATTGAATTGTACATCCTTTGAAGATATTAAAATGGCTGTGTGGAAAATGTAATAAGCTAGAATCCCTTTCTGGCTCTGACCTCAACAAACATCTGAGTGCCATTGTAATCGGTGTTGGTTTGGTGTCTGTCTATCTCACACATACAGTACATGACCCCACAGCCTAGCCAGCTGGTGCACCAATAGAACATTTCTAGAACAGTATGTGAGAGGTCCACAGCTCCAGTGCTGTTGTTCGCCTCTTAACAAAGCAAGCTGGATGGATGGGTGGCCCGCAATCATATTTTTAGCCACATATCATACTGTAGTAGTACTATTTAACACACACGCACACACGCACACACACACACACACACACACACTCTACTCAACTGGCACCTGACAACACGTAAAATTCACCACACTATAGATATTTTCTTGATTCACATTGTGCGTAACTAAGCACATTATTAAAAGACCCTATATCGATCAGATAAAAAACAAAAATAGAGGTAAATTCTAATGCTACGTGAATCTCAGTGTTATTGTTTCTACGCCTGTGTGAATATGAGGATGCCTGCACTGTTAGTGAAATCGAAAACAGTACAGTAAAACAACAGTGCTTGAAATCCAAGCGCTGTGCCTGCACAGCAGGGCAAAACACAGAGCTTTATTTCAAATGTACACACACAGTACCTGCATCAGCCAGCTCACGCACGGGTTGAGAAGGGAAACCAGCAAAACCGTCTCTTTACACTTTGTGTCATGACCACATATTTAGTCTCGGCTCTATCCAGCAGACCCTCTTTCACACTTCCTGGTCAAGAACTACCAACTCTACTTAAATAAACACTCTTAAGTGCACATCAAACATGGACCGTCATGCCAAACCACTGTTGTGGCTTCAACATCACCACAGTGCCAATGTCTTAGGGTTAAGTGAAGTGAGAGTCTTTAGAGTAAGGCCAAGTCTTACATTACACCTAATCACACTGCTTGTGTAATAGTAGCAGCACTAGAATGGATAGCACTTTTTTACAAATCCCAGTTTAATATACTGATGACATGACATTTGGACATCCGTGCTGACGCGTCACAGGACAAAAATCAATCACACAAATTAATTCATTGTCAAATTAACTCAAATTTTTGTGAACATCCATAATATAAAGAATTTTGTGCATTCACAAAGAGCATTGATAGTAGTACTCTCAGGCACTGAAGATAATTAAAATGAACTATAGGTTCCTTTGCTCCAGACCCTGTCTACTAGATGACAGTGGTTCTGTTGCAAGGGAGTTTTTAGACATTACTGTCAACACAGACCTTCACAACACCTGACTGAGGAATTAGATCAAGATACATCTGTGTTTTAATTGAACTACGTCAAGAAGACACATTCAATCTGCTTAGTACAGACGCTGCCAAAGGCAATCTCCATTAATAGTTGATGGTACAATATCTGGCCTCCCCAAATTTGGTTATTTCCTAGCAGGCAACTGGACTAATCACAACAAGAGTAGAATGGGGGTGATATTTTATTTTAGCACAGGCGCACCCACCTGGACACTTGATTGGCCAGCCATTCTCTGATTGGGCTCTGAATGGATTTGAATGTTTAGAGTTCCCATTCTGATGTACAGCAGAACATTCATTGGATGTGCTATAGCGCCCCAAGATTATATACACGAAACAGCCCACAACAGTGAGTTAGCTAAGTTTTAGCCTATGAGGGCTGTAGTGAGTTATTCAGAATTCATATTCTGAGTTTCAAACCAGAACAACACTGCATTAAGACAAAAAAACAGATAAAACATGTTGTCATTGTTTCAATTGAAGCTGTCCCTGTAAGTGATTATGTAAACTGTACGTAGAGTGAACATACATCCACTTTCCTGACCACACTTTATGCAGTGAAAGTTGCTTTCATTGTCCCTTCGGAGAGCTGCGCTTAGCTGCAGATGTAGCGCGGCCCCGTGTGTGCGTGTGTATGTGCATGCGTGCGTGCGTGCGTACGTACGTACCGGTGGCATTTACACAACAGTGCAGTGCTGGCGAGAAGTGGGGGCAGGGCTCAGAGTGAAGCTATTTGTCAAAGCAACGCAGCGTACGTGCTAGCAACACAATGCCGCGAGGCAAAGCATGACACAGCCAGAAAGAATGGAGCTCACAGGGACAAGGACAGCTACTGTTTAACACAGGGTTATCCCTCTCACTGTGCAGACTGTACATTGTGCTGAGCACATAGTCTCAAATCCCGATACACTGGACTATCTGCTTGAGTGCTTGTTAGAGTGCACTGTTCTCTGTGTGCGTGTGTGCGTATGGACCGGAAAGCCAGATAGGCAGAAATAAATGGTGAGAGAGAAATATCCACTGTCCATTTAAAGTGAGTGTGTCAGTGTTTTAACACCTCACATGTTAAGGATCGACTGCGTGCGATCTCTCATCAACTCAAACACAGCATACACACGGCATGAGGCACTCAGGTTGAGATATTGCATAAATCATTTTCAGTTGGTTGCCTTGTGTTTGTTAAGCATTTACTTTTAAAGGCATTTCCTGAAACAAGATACTACCTGTCAGGTGCAAACTTGTTCTAATTGTGGGCAGTGTCATGGTAATAAAATACCAGCAGATCATCATTTAATGGATGCATGTTTGAGCATAACCGAAATAGACTGGAAACTCTTTTTCTTTTTTTTTTTTTAAAGGTGTGTGAGAGCCGCAGAGAACAAAGAAGGCAGCGTAATGTCTGCGTGTTTGTTATTCAAGCAGTGCCTCTCTCTAGTCCCACCCTACCGAAGAGGTAGCAGGGTCATCCTGTGTCCACAGTCACAACTGAGCCGAGGGTGGGCTCGACGCATGGAGAGCGGGGAACCAGAGAGATGTATAAAAGGACATCGAACCTAGACAACAGTCTTTAAACACACAGAAGCATGTTGACCCCCTACCCACCAACCCACCAACCCACCACCACCACAGACAGATGTATACAGCTTGCCTTGTGTCCCCACACAATAACATATACAGACGCACTGTGACAGGGTTCATCATATTCAGCTGGCAGCTGCTTCCAATACAACAGCCCACTGAAATGCAGTGAGATAGAGAGAGAACACTTTGCCCCTCCTTACCCAGCCAATCCCATGCTTAACCTAGACCTGTCCTACAGTCCAATGTCCTCTTATTCTCCCGGAAGCACAAGGTGTTAAAAATGTTGCCTTCTAAAAATGCAAATTGCTGCCAACACAACTGGACGTGTTTTTCTTCTCCCAGGTCAGGGTCGTGGGGAAAGGGTGTCCTATATTACTTATGAAAAAGAATCAACACTAACACATACTAAACTACTTAAATAATCATCCTTCTAATCATGCTACTATGAATTCATCTCTTACCACTTCTTATTTTGTCACACTTCCATTTACTTCACCCAGCCCCCTTATTTATCTCACTTGGCTGTACGGCAATTCATTTACTTTTTCTCCCAGGGCAGGCAAAAGAGATAGGGGAAACATGATCAGGCAGAGGCAACAACAACAACAACAACAACAACATATTGTAAGCTCCAGCCAATGTGTATTATTGATAAGTGAATGTACATGAACTGACTAACCCATCTTGTACTCAGCATGGCACAGTGAAACATACTGGCATTTCTGTGGGACATTTTTCATAATCTCAAACCTGGTGCCGACGTGCTAAGGGGGCCAGGAAAGGGAAACTCCCTTTAGAGGTTATTAAGATCCAAGTGATATAAGAGGGCAAATCTTTGCCTAGAGAGTCAGTTAGAACTTAAATTCAGTTGAACTGTCTTAACCCTTTAGGTCCTCACCACATTTATCCATGTAAACAAAATGGCGACAATTCATCTATCCTGTCATTATTGACAGAACTAACAAAGATTGGAGATAAAAGAAAACCAGAAATAAATAGTTATACAACATTAAGTACTTGAATGGACTAAGATGACCCTTCAAATGTGTAGAGAAATCACAAGAATAGCAATAGCTGTGGCCTAAGTGTCATTTTCAAGAATTAAAACCAACTGTCACTGTAGATTCTTAGATTTTACCATGGTATCTCCCAATAAACATCTCAAACCAATGAGGCTCTCCACAAGATGAGTCTATACTGGACAGATGAATGGCGGGAAAGAGTCCTGAGGAAGGCTACCCTGACTTATGTAACTGTGTCTCAAATGAAACTCATATGCATGTTATTGTATTGCTGCACTTTTCCCTTGAGGGATGGGTTAAATGCAGAGGATGAATTTTGCTATACATGTATGTATGTGACAATAAAAGCAGCTTTACCTTTACCACCTGGGTCCCAGAGGAGCAGTACAAGTACTTAATAGAAAACAAAATGATCTTTGTCCTAATATCTATAATAGTGCTGCCAACTGGCTACTGAATGCATTTCCAACTCCTCGCACAAAAGCTGTATAAGTTCCTCCTGTGATTATATGACTGTATTGCCAAAGGTTGTAGTTAAAATAATGAACTCCTCTGCTGCCAAACAGTGCTGACAATTTTAAATATTTACAGTAATCATTCCAAAATCCTCAGGTCCAACATGTCTTTGTGTAACTTCTGATGTTACTGCATAGAAACCCTCTTACATAGAGCACTAGCGCTGGTATCTCTGGCAAGCCCCATGTTGGGGCAACAGACAGAACAGGACAGTGTAACACATGTAATATTGCCAAGGAAATGCCAGGGGACTTGCATGGGCTGTTTTCCCTCTCAAACCTTCACCTGCTGTCCACCAAATAGGCCAACTTCCCCACCTCCCAGTCAATGTTTATCAAGCAGTTAACTCTCATTTTAATACCGTAGGCCTATGTATGGCCCATGTATGGCTCTACTGTTTTAGTCTAATACATTGACCTGCAATAATAAGCAGCACATGAATCCTATTGTCAGTATGGGAAGGAGCAAAACGTCAAACAGCTAAATCCAGCTGTTCCCCTCTACACAATCTTCGATCACTGTGTGTGTGTGTGTGTGTGTGTGTGTGTGTGTGTGTGTGTGTGTGTGTGTGTGTGTGTGTGTGTTATGAAGTTCGTAATGAGAACGAGAAGGGTAGCTTAGTCTAAAATTTATAGCGCAGTGTAATTACACATAAAGCCAGCTACTAGAAGTGAAGGCTACGGTGTTTATATCACTTTATCTGTCCACAAATGTACTCTAAAGCCAGGAGTCAGGAAAGGTTAATATTACACTGAAACATTTCTGACGTTTTTATTCTCGGGTCGATGACGTCTCACAATGTGAGCAGTCAAGAAACACTAATTAAATCGACGACAACATGTAATGAAGACAATCAGCCTATACTCACTGACTTTCCAGAAGATTTAGCACTCAACGCCATAAGCAAAAACACAAAATAGCCTAAATATTAATTTAGTCTACATCTATACACACAAGGGATGTATGCCAATAGTGATCAAGGTGTAATACCATACTTCATAAACAGCCTACAATTGTCATTTACTTTATGGGTATCACAAGTGGATCACAGTTCCATGCAACCAACTTCAACGTACAACGTTAATCCTATTACGCACATAACACATGTTTCTATTTCTCCAACTCGCAAGAACCTTACTTGTCTTCGTCGGGTGGTCGTAAAGAAGTAATTAAGCTTCTTCCGAGATTTAATCACAATAGCATCTATAGATACAGGCGTTTTCACAGCAATCGTTCACCAGTTCACATCACGCGTCTCAACGTGGCTACGCTCACTCACTGCGTATTTCCCCCACTCTCTAGTAGTCTATAGGCTATTGTAGCAGACGCAGATCTCAAACGAAGGAAATAGCTGTTCCAACCGCAACCCTTTCCCAATAAACTCCAATCCTTCGTGTAGCAGCACGGGTTTTTATTCTGAAGTCGTTTTCAATACAAAGGCGCCACACGAAGGCCAAAGAACGAAACTACAACCACACCAATTCATCGTGCCATGCGCTCGAACCACATCTTTGACATTGACACATTATGGTTATCAACCATACACAGTGATGTGGCCTATTTGCTACGTTTATTAAATAAAATAAAATAATATAATGTGGCCTATTAATTAATTAAAGCATGTTGAAACTTGAAGCAACAACAACTTTTATTTTAAAGACAGCATTAGGCTGTATAGGCATATGGCTAGGCTATACAAGTAAACGGCCCTCCTGCATCCACAGATATGCCTAGAAATCATTACGACTGAATCCGAGTAACACATTATCTGAATCCGACCAATCAGCGTGGTGTGCTGACAGCGTTAGCACACCACGCTGGTTTTCATTGATGTTGTTTTGCTTTCTTGACACTGATGCTGGGAATGCACGTCCAGTTATTGGAGAGGCATATATTGTATAAACTGAATACTGTGAAAGTGATTTGAAACATTTAAGAACATGACGTTACAGTATGTTGTTTTCACCTGCATTACCACAAATCTTGTTAAACTATGCCTCCATGTGACGTACCCCTGTTTCTTCTTCTTATTCGTATAGCGGTTTAACTCAACTAACATGTCAGCTCCATGTTTGATACAGTATCAATCATTATACAATTATGTCTGTTCCTTAAAGGTTGAGTCTGCAATAAAAATCAAACACACTTATCTAAATCAGATAATATTTCCTCACTGCCCGACCGCTGTCCATTCTGTGTACATGTTTTAAAAAAAATCTGGTGTTACTACACAGCCCAGGCTCTATAAATGTGGAAAACAAACAAATGTGTGCAGACCGCACCAGACAACACTATCTCAGCCTTGGCTATGCCTGTCCAAATTGGGTGCAGATAGAGTCCCGAGGGAGAACTCTATATGGCACTTAACATAAGGGAGAGGTTATTGTTTTGACAGTTCTCCAGGATAGTTGACTCCAACCTTTAGCTTGATTAATGAAATAACACATTTTAAAGTCACATTTTTATCTTCTTAACCTGCAAATGGGCCATTAAGAAAAACTGATAATACAGCATTTCAATAAAATGTAAGGCAAATAAAATATTTGGTTTCATATTCTATTCCAACTTCATCTTCTACAGCTGTGCTTTTGACCTACATATGCCTATAGTATAGCCTAACCACTGTTTCAACCATATGGTTCAACATGATATAATGCTGAAAATAAGCCGCATTTCATTAATGTGACAAATGTGTGTTTGTGCGTATTCTTTCAGGCCAATCAAGTATCCGACCTCAGAAACATTAGTCAGAATGTAGGCTTGGTGCATTCTGTGTGAATCAGACGTAGCTAAGACCAACGTAAGCGTTAAGACCAAGATAATGCACTCCTATGTAGGTTACTATTGCAAGTGTAGCAACCAATCATATGTTTTAAGTGAACATAGAACAAGCAGCTAGCAGATCGTAAGTAGATACTGTATTCGCTGAATTTGATAAAAAAGTGTATTACCTTAAAATTGCTGACGTCATCTTTAATAAGAATATAATTCATTACAGATAGTTGACAAAACATTCACTACTCTCTACATATTAATGCAAAGGTCCAGGCAAAGTAGGTAACATTTATTTACATGATGTACTTAAAATGCATAAACGTGGGGTTATCTAGGGTTATATATGTACATTAAAATTCAAAGAAACTTGACACAGATTAGTATTAGATTAGTATTATGCATTACGAATTGAGATATACTTCAAACAGGCATTCTACTGAGTGCATGCGATAAAATATTCCAAACGGCAGTCCGGCATTGACAACTGCAGTCCACATGGTGGCGCCATAGAAGACTTCAGAGGTCTGGTCGAACTGGGGACGGGCACCAAATGCAGGCTGGATCCACAGCTGTTATTAAAGAAAGAGACAACGCATGTCTAGATTTTACTAACATGTTTTCATCCACTGTGCATGCAAAACTAGTGTATCAGCTGCTTTTCTCAGCCCCATGGTCAATATATCCTAAGCCAAATGACTCAGAGAAATAGATACAAGTGAAGTTGACGTTTCTTAAATGTAAACAACGTTCTCCAGAATACTTACATTGACGTTCCCCAGCAGCAGATAGACACAGACCTCCTTCAGCAGCCTTCTGGTCCAGTTCTTAACCTGCACAGGCACCCGGTGAAGCCCCTCTGCCAGAAAAGCATTCTGCAGGACCAGCTGTGTCACAGTAAGGATGGCCAAGGCCAGGTTCAGTCCAGCTAGCAAAGTGTGTGCTCTGGTGGCAATCATGGCCACGATGGTGTAAAAGCAGAACAGCATCTGGCCGAGGGCAGCTCCCATGAGCAGTGCCACATCC
>JAODOY010060470.1:0-17379 GCA_025399855.1 Forbesichthys papilliferus
TGTGTGTGTGTGTGTGTGTGTGTGTGTGTGTGTGTGTGTGTGTGTGTGTGTGTGTGTGTGTGTGTGTGTGTGTCCGCATCACTTTTATAGGTAAAGTATATTTTGTGGTGTGTCAACTGTCTGTCTTCAATTGACGTCTCTCTCAGCCACTATGTCTGGTTTCAGGTTCATTTCCGTACGTTAAACTGTGGATTGCATAGCGTCTCGCTCCTAAATAATTCCCTTGAGTGAGAAAATGCAGCTATTATACGCAGGGAGGACATTAACCTAATTTGATCACCATTGATTCTGCTGACCAGACATCCGTTAGCTAAAATAATGTTGATATTCTGTGACATCCCTACTCATTTCTTCATTGACGCTGTTAATTTTTTTTTTTATGGAAGCTCGTCCTTTTCTGTGGCATTGTCAGTAACACTGCAGGTGTATTTGCATATTTAATATGCACAGATAGGCTTCTTTACCACTTAGCGACTGTCTGGAACCCTGGTTAGAAAATTACCGTGGCAAACAATTTTCACTAGGTGTCCATAGCAATGAAGGGTTGTCACACCAGGCTACAAGACGCCCCTTGCACTGTGATCGGATGAAGCATGCACACGTATGCATGCACAACATGCTATCATTTGTCTTTATTGTTGTGACCTTTAGTACGTAGGACTCTGGGTCTTTGAGTACCCTCCATTTTCATATACCCCTACTACCTTGACATTATCAAACTCAGATTAAATAAATGTCAACAGTTCAACACGCCTGAATTGTGCAATTCAATTCTGGACTTCTTCAATAACAACATGCTAAACATACACCTAATTCCATCTACAATCACCCTCCACCCCTGCTGAGAACCTGTCCTGGATCAACACATAATTGGGTCCATCTTTACCTCCTTCCTCTCTGACTTGCCACTAAAAAGTCCATTACTGACCTCATCCTGAAATCCTGATTCTCTCTCTGCCAACTTGCTCCCACCACCACCACCTTGCATCTCTCGCATGCTCACTGACACTGTTAACTTCTCTCTCAACACTGGCTTTGTACCCCCCCACCCTGAGGATCGCAGATGTGACCCCCACAAAAATAAATGCTGACCCCATTTTCTTATAGACTGTATTAGGATGTTCTTAAAATATATTGTGATATCTGCTACCGCTTTTAGGAATAATAATAATTCCCATTGTGATTCTTATCTCTGACTATTGTCTATGTAATTAGTAATTTAATCCATAGTCCTAAATCAATGCCATCAATCTTCAATTGATAGCATTAAATTCCTATTGCACCAATAATCTCAGCTGTCTGACTCGACATATTTGATCTACTTTGTACTTTACGCTATTTGTGCCACCTTGTGGTTGAAGAAATGCATCTGCCTGCTTAGTCCGTTGAAGCAGTTTAATTTGCTCACAGTTAAAGCCGAGCATTGCTTTAGTGCAAATACTGTACATTCACTTTCATTTCCCCCTGGCTTCTGGTCTAGGCTCATTTTTACTGTACTCTCTCTCTCTCTCTCTCTCTGTCTCTGTCTCTGTAGGTCTTCCAGAGGAGTACTACAGTCTAACCTGGTTCCTCAGTCCTGTCCTGGGCCTGATGTTCACTCCTCTGATTGGCTCAGCCAGCGACCGTTGCACTCTGCGATGGGGCAGGAGAAGGCCCTTCATCCTGGCTCTGTGTATTGGCACACTAATGGGTGTGGCTCTCTTCCTCAATGGATCCCTTATAGGTGAGAGAGAGAGAGGGTGAACATTCCTGAACCCTGTGGAACTACAGACTGTAGTGTGTGTAACTGATAAAGAGCTCATATTAAAGGTACTGCCCACAATATATTAATAATATGGCAGCAATCAACAATGTTCAATTTAAAGATGTTGGCCTGAGCAAAGAATGACATCACACTCCCTCTGTGTGTGTTGAAACCTGAGATTTTCTGCACTTTCTTTCATAGCACACATGCACACACACATGTACAGTGTATAGCATTAGCTAGAATTGATAGGTTTTTGAAAATTACGTTACCGGTACTTGGTTTTGGTTTGGTGGGTCTAGATAGATTAGTCCTCTCTAGATGGGTCTTGGCACAAAAAACGTTTGTGAACCTCTGCTCTACATCGCCACTTTGCAACCTAAATAACTGGGTTTCCACCTGACCTGAATGCCTGGTTTGACATTTATATGATATATTATGCAACATACATGTTGACAGTAGAACAAATTGATCTGCTGCCAATCACAAATATTGATCTCTGGGGCATACAGCATACCGAGACAGCGTTATTATTAACCATGTGCACACTCAAAATATGATACAAATGCGACAAGCAGTACACTGTAACAGTTATGCTTACATAAAATGTCCCCTGTGAATATAAAATCCTGGCCTATTTTAAGACCGCTGATGAGCATTTTAGCATTTAGTCAATCATACAAATCAACATGAGAGATTATGATTATTAGGTAAGGGTTGTACAACTGTGCTTACAAAGCTAACGGTATTTTTGTATACAGAAAGTGTAAACATTGCACTCTGGGAAAGTTGGAAAATGTGTGTGAGAGAAGCATAGCCTTGCCAGTGGGGTGACACGGGAGGTCAGCTGTAGCCTGTGTCAGTGTTTAAAAGGAAAACGTGAAAGTGCATAATAATATCACTGTATATTTTAGTGTGTGAACCACTTTGTCACGAGAAAGTGCTAGTAACGTGTGTGTGTGTGTGTGTGTGTGTGTTGACATGGGAACCCAGGAGCAGTCAGTTCACAGGGAAATGCTTCCTGTTTGCTCCACCAATCACAATTTACTTCCTGTCTGTCTGCCTGGGCAGTGAGTAGCACGGTCTCTCTCTCCATTGTCCCACTCACAGACGCGCCAACAAAGTCCTAGATGTCCCGCTACGAACAGTCGTTGTTTTCCACACACATTAACGGGGTCAATGGAGTGAAAGCCATCACAGTTTCAGATCAGAGAAACTGTGATGTGATATACGCCCACATACCCAGAGGTACATAATTACTCCAAGAGGTCAGGAGCAACAGGCTATTCCCATACACTCTCATCTCCCTAATTCTGCTTTGCGGCACAATTTAAATTCTTCCGCATTTTGTGCAATGAAAATATTTGTTATCACTATTGGGGAAATCAGTGTTACACTTCTGTTACAGCCAGGTTTAAATAAAATAAAAATAAAAAACCAGTTCCCTGTCCATATTATGACTCTTAAAGTGCTGCTACTTCCAGGCCACTAGTAGACTAGTAGACTGTTGACCTCTCAGAGGCTCATGGGTTCGAGCCCTATTGGCCTACCTGCAAGCGTAATGATGGCCAGCAGGTACAGCTGTAAGCCTCTCTCTCCGACACCTCGAGAGGTGCTTCAGTGACAGCCAGTTCTGTGTTTTAGTCCCAGTGTAGAACAGACCTGTTGCATAAGAACCCTTCAGCAAAACGCCCAAGTTCTATACAGTAACTACTCCCTGTAATCATTCTAATTGTGCTTGAGTAGTGAGTGGTGGGTGAAAGTGTATTTTGCCTGCTGTGCTGTCAGTGGTTCAAGGCTAACAAGAAACCCATCAAGGTGGCTGAGAGTTGTGTGAGTCACGCTTGTGACACTGGCAGTCAAGATAACACTTTAAGGTAGACGTGCCGTACTTCTCTAATCTGTCTCAAATGTCCCAGCTGGCATCAGCCAGCATCTTGCACAGATGTCACGTCACCACCTCTAACCGAAACTGACAGTTGTGTTCTCTTCTACGAATCTAAAGCATTGATGTAGACCAGTGGTCCCCAATCCTGGTGCTGGAGGGCCGCTGCCCTGCTGTCTCCCTGCTCCAACACAGCTGATTCAAATGAATAGCTCGTTATGACGACCTGTTCATTTGAATCAGCTGTGTTGTAGCAGGGAGACATCTAATACATGCAGGGCAGCGGCCCTCCAGGGCCGGGATTGGGGACCACTGATGTAGAAGGACAGATCATACCCCAAATACACAGACACATGTTGCAGTATGCATTACCTTGAATTAAAATGGCTGTATCTCAATTTCTGTCTGCTACACACACGTGCACACAATCTAAAGCACTTACTCGTCGTGCACGCGCACAAGCACACGCACGCACGCACACACTGCTCTATCTCGTAATTCTGAAGAGGCACTTGCACAGGGTCACACATGCCTCCCTTTGCACTATGGGTAATGTGCAGTGACCTGCGTTTGGCATACCGCTTGTGTAGTCCACACGCTGCAGTGACTTTTACATCACATACTGATCCACATCTGTACAACTCAGGGTCACATCAACAACAGCCCAAGCCCATCTCATCTTTTTTTCTGTATTTGTGTCTCTCCGCATTTTCAATTCCTAATGCTCTCTTCATACATTTACCTCCTTAAATTACTTTCCATTGCCAATTTAACCTCTGTCTCCATAATATCGTTTTAAGAATGTTTTTCTTTTTGCAATATACTGTCTTGGCAAATCAGACTGATCTCCCTCCGTCCTTCCCTCCCAATCAGGTCTTTCGCTGGGCGACCGACAGGGGAGCCAGCCAATTGGAATAGTCCTTACAGTTCTGGGAGTAGTGGTGTTGGACTTCTGCGCGGACGCGACCGAGGGACCAATCAGAGCTTACCTACTGGACGTGGCCGACACAGAGGAGCAAGACATGGCGCTCAACATTCACGCTGCCTCTGCAGGTAGATGTCACTCAAACACGCACAGTCACATTCAGACAGCCACACAATATATGCACACACGCGCGAGAGCGCACACACACACACACACACACACACACACACACACACACACACACACACACACACCGTAATACACATCCAGGCACACACAGTTAGTCAGAATTATATTTATCTTGGAGTTGAGTTGAGTCTTTAAATTGTAGTAGGATCATCCACACAGACCGTAGCTATACAGCTTTGTTTCCAGCTGCGTTTTGTAATATATTTCACTCAAACGGGGTATACTCTGCCGTCTGCCTTATTGCAGAATCACACACATAACACCAGGGCTTTCGACTGGAGCTATTACGTTATGACGTCCACTTACAGTTTTGAAGTCAGAGATTCACTGGGCGTGGCATTTTGTCATGGAGGATGTCTTCTCAAGCTTCTCAGGGCTGTTTTACCATTAGACGCACACAGTCTGACAAAGTGCAACAAAATTGGCTTTTCCGAACAAAGCTCAATTTGTGCTTTAGAGTGAGTGCCTTGGGCTGGTGTTTAGCACGAGAGCAGAAAACATAACCATGCTAATGATGTTAGTGAGTTGACATGCACCCAATTACATAAGAAGAGGGGTTGATGGCAAAAGATTCACAATTGTGTTATGTTCAAATGTGACTACATTTGTAAAACTCCATAGGGGTTCTTTTGGACTTATAACACTCCCTAACATTGTTTGTGTATTGTCACTAACACTGTACTTACTGCATGTATTTATACAGTACTAAATAGCTGAAGCAAAAATGCATTAAAATGTGCACTCGTCAATACACTGTCACTATAGAACACGTTCACATTAAATGGTGAGATTGTGCATTGTCAATTAGGTCTTGGCGGTGCAGTGGGCTACGCCCTAGGGGGTCTGGACTGGACCCATACCTTCCTGGGCCTGGTCTTTCAATCCCAGGAGCAGATCCTTTTCTTCTATGCTGCCATCCTGTTCTCCATCTCTGTTGTCCTGCATCTCTTCAGCATTGAGGAGCAGCAGTACTCCCCCCAAAACGATAGGCTCGACCAGGTGTGCTGTCTGTCTGTCTGTCTGTCTTATTATTGTTCTCCAGCCCAGCTCTCTTGTTTTTACGCCATTCTCTTGCTTCTCCACCGTATGGGTTGTACCGAACGCTGCCTCATATTTCATATTTAATTCAAGGAAAGTTCCGAGCCCGCCCACCCCCAACTCTCAGCCAATGGCAGGACGGCCCTTCTCCAAGCTCCTGCCCCCCACCTGGAATTGGTCGGAGAAGATGGGACGATTGAGAGATATGACATGTACGACTCCTGCGGAGATGATCAGTCAGAGAGAGGGGATATGGATGACTTTCTGGATGTGGAACTTGTTAGGAGTGCGTTTACAAACTTCTATTGATATTATAATAAAAAATGAAACACAGTATAGCGTATACCTGTATTTGTACTTCTCCTTTTTCCACCATTAATTCTATAATTTGTTCCCTAATACTAGATTGAATTTAAAACAAATGTTCATTCTCTCTCTCCCTTCCCCCTCCTCATCTCCCTCCCTCCGTAGGTAAAAGTGACAGTGTTCTGGCCATGGCAGATGCTACTCTCGACCACTTGGAGCATGACGCTTTGTTCCTGCGCCACATTGAGCCCTCCATCTTTGCCGACCACCTTTCATCCTATCAGGGCTCGCCCCCGCGGACTTCGTTTTACTCAACCAATCGCAGCAGCTCCCCCCCTCCCCACCCAGGCAGTCACAGGCGTAGCAGTAGTACCGGAAGCCAGGACCTGCTTCGCAGCAGCGACTACAACAACCACCACCAATCACAGCCTCCGGGCACCAAGATTTCCCGCCTCTCCGCGTTCCTACAGGAAATGGAAAATGACGACGGGCAGGAGGCGTTGCTCAACAACCAGGTTAATGAGCAGCACACACCAAATGGTCGACTCTTAGCCAACGCAGCAAACGCCGATAAGGCTAGAGCTAACGGGCTAAGTGCTAAAGGACAAGCTAATCGCACTGGAATGGTTAAAGGTATGGATTCATTCTTTTATTTATTATTGTCATTTCTTCAGAGTTTACAGTTGTTATAATTATTGTCTGCAATAGTAACAATACTACAACATAATTATATTATTGTATAATAATATAAGTGCTATGATGACTAGTATTTTTAAAGTATAACTGCGCCATAGCTCTGAGCCTGACTCCACCCACTGCTAAAACCTAGTCAGTGAGCTGAGTGACGGGACGGGAGGGGGCCCTATCAGCATTCACCGTTAGCATTTGAATGTGATGACGTATGAGAAGTACTGTTGGAAACCAGCCAAGTCCTAGTGTGACTTCTAACGGACACAACGTGCAGAGACATTTTCAGACCATAATTTCCCAATTTGATAAAAGCGGGAATAATAACTTGCATTTATGTGTCTCACCACAGTACAGTCATATCATTTCATTTACAGCCTAAAAAACACAATTTAGGGCACAGTTACTTTACCTGTCCTTCAGTATGCTATTAATTAAAATAATGTAGAATTAATTGTATTTAGGTCACGATAACTGTTTTTTGTTGGTCGATATATTGTCCCAGAAATAATCTCGATAAACAATAGTATGTCATTTTAAGATAAGATAAGGAAAAGCAAGGGTAGAATGGCTGACTAAACCATCCAGTGTAAAGCAGTTGACAAGGACAGCAGGGAGAGAGGTAGTTTAACTGAAACAGAACCTTTTAATATATAGTAACCTTGCTCCATTAAAACAAGCGTCCAACACACTTATTTTACAGCATGCATCACACAACTGTCGCGATATATATACTAGCTGTGATTTACGTTCTGATGAGCAGAAACTTGATTGGATTTTCGAATGAAAGTGATGCAGTTCATATGTTTAGGAGATTGTTACAGTACGTGCCTACAATGGTAAAATGTCAATTTACTATAATCATATCAGGTTTGCAGTGATACATTTCCACAAATATTAGATTTAAACTGTCCCACTTCCTCCAGGGTAAATGTGTGTTCACCGAGAATTACCTCATCAAACCGTTTGCTTATGTTCGCGGCGAAGCAAATGGAAAACTGTTCGACAATTCTGAACACACTTTGTTTCCGATATTGTCATGCAACATTAATTATTCATTGTGGTTGGTTAAACCAGGTTCATTGTTTGGCTTGGTATGCTATTAAACAAACTGAAGCGAATAAAACAAATACTGTATTTTCACATTTATTCTTCTCAATAAATAACGTAGAATTATGTAGTCATCGGGATAAACACCTAACACCAGGCAGTCGCTGTCTGCTCTCGCTCTGTGTGTGTGTGTGTGTGGGTGGGGGGGGGCGCTTTACTGTCTCATGTCAGCAACACACGTGTAAATACACTATTATCGCGGTCTGAAAAATGATGGAGGTTAACTGTATCAGTCACTATATCGATAGTCGGTCACTATATCGGTCACTATATTGATAGTAGGACACTATATTGGTCACTATATTGATAGTTTGTCACTATATCGACTATATCTGCCACTATATCGATAGTCGGTCACCTTATTGACTATATCGGTCAATATATCGAGTCGGTCACTATATTGACTATATCGGTCACTATATCGACTATATCTGCCACTATATCGATAGTCGGTCACTATATTGACTATATCGGTCACTATATTGATAGTCGGACACTATATTGGTCACTATATCAATAGTTTGTCACTATATCGACTATATCTGCCACTATATCGATAGTCGGTCACCTTATTGACTATATCGGTCAATATATCGAGTCGGTCACTATATTGACTATATCGGTCACTATATCGACTATATCTGCCACTATATCGATAGTCGGTCACTATATTGACTATATTGGTCACTATATCGAGTCGGTCACTATCGACTATATCCGCCACTATATCTATAGTAGGTTACTATATTGACTATATCTGCCACTATATCGATAGTCGGTCACTATATTGACTATATCGGTCACTATATTGATAGTAGGACACTATATTGGTCACTATATCAATAGTTTGTCACTATATCGACTATATCTGCCACTATATCGATAGTCGGTCACCTTATTGACTATATCGGTCAATATATCGAGTCGGTCACTATATTGACTATATCGGTCACTATATCGACTATATCTGCCACTATATCTATAGTAGGTCACTATATTGACTATATTGGTCACTATATCGAGTCGGTCACTATATTGACTATATTGGTCACTATATCGAGTCGGTCACTATATCGACTATATCCGCCACTATATCTATAGTAGGTTACTATATCGATTATCGTCGCTATAGTAATTATCGTGCCAGGCCTAACTGTATTATACTACTATATTTTCAATATGCTGCCCCCCTATGCTCTGCTCCTATGTACCACACACAGACCCATTAATGCATGTTCTCCATCACAGCCGCCAGCACGGGGGCATCCATGCGGTCCCGCCGTCGCCACACCTTCTACCGGCAGCCGTCCTGCACCTTCTCGTACTACGGCCGCGTCGGCAGCCACCGCTACCGCTACCGCCGGGCCAACGCCGCCCTGCTCATCAAGCCGTCGCGCAGCATGAACGACCTGTACGAGGTGGACGCCCGGCACAGGAGGACGCGCAAGCGGAGGAACCGCCACCAGAGCGGCAACACCAACTCCTCCAGCGGAGACACGGAGAGCGAGGAGGGGGAGGTACAGCCCCTCGTACAGACATGCGGTCCACGGTCTTCCAGCTGCCTGCTGATCGTGGCGCCACAATAACCCAAACTGGAAACGTAGCTTTAAGGGAACTATGATGATCGTATGCCACTAGGTGTCACACAAGAGCACCCGTGTACCCACACACACAATTACTCCGCTATATCTTTACACAGAACAGAGTTGTTGGCCGCTATATTAATGTTTAAAATGTCTCACATAGGACCTTTAATAGAAAAGCCACATAGATGAGCATGAACAGTAGGTCAAAGGAGGGCTGATCATACATTGCATACCTGCTGTATACTTAAATAGCCAATCATAAAAAGGTGTCAGTGATCCCGCCCTATCAGGATGCAAACCGGTGACACGGGGGAGTCAGGCTGAAACGTGTGTGTGTGTGTGTGTGTGAGAGAGAGAGATTCGGTAGCCCCTATATACTTTAAGTAGGCCTCTCCCCCGTCTGTCTCTCACACCCCCCCCTTCCCCCGTAGGTGGAGACCACGGTGCGTCTGCTGTGGTTGTCTATGCTGAAGATGCCCCCAGAGCTGCTGAGGCTGTGCGCGTGTCACCTCCTGACCTGGTTCTCCATTATCGCCGAGGCCGTCTTCTACACCGACTTCATGGGACAAGTAATCTACCATGGAGATCCCACTGTATGGACACGCACGCACATACAAACGCATACACACGCACGCACGCGCGCACATACACATGCACACATATAATATATAGCATGATATACATTTTAAAATCCCTGTGAATGTCTGAAATTTTTATTTAATTTCATTACTGGTTGGTTTATGTGAGCTCAAATGCATTGATAATGTTGAATAGTGTTTGATGTTACACAGTACAATCGGCCTCACCTTACTTAATATGTGTCGCTTTCTCTAATTCTCTCTCCCGGTCACTCTCTGTCAGGCTCCCGTTAACTCTACAGATTTGGCAAACTACCATAAAGGAGTTCAAATGGGTTGTTGGGGACTGGTTATATACGCAATGACAGCTGCTATGTGCTCAGGTAGGACCCTGTATACCTTTTATCAAAGTCCTTTGGTTTATTTGTATAATAGATACAGTATTGTGAACTACTAATCTCTCTTGTTCATTTCTCCATTCAGCCATCCTTCAGAAATACCTTGATAACTTTGACCTGAGCATCAAGGTTATCTACATCCTGGGGACACTGGCATTCTCCATTGGTAGGCACTGTTACTATAATATACTGGAGTAGAATACACTGTGCTTGTGACCATGTTTTGACACATCGGCGTGTCGAGGGCTCAGATGAAACGAATGTAAGAGTCTTTCCCACTGACCTGTGCTTTTGTTTCATAGGAACCGCTGTCATGGCCATTTTCCCTAACGTGTACGTTGCCATGGTGATGATTAGCAGTATGGGCATTATTTCCATGAGTATCTCCTATTGTCCGTACGCTTTGCTGGGGCAGTACCACGAAATGAAAGAGGTGCGTGCGCACACACACACACACACACACACAATGCGATGAGTGGTTGACATATTGACCGTCAAACACAAGGGCTAATACATTTTGATATGGATTAGTTACACACGCATCACAGCGCTACAGGGCTAAGGGAATCCATACTAGAGTTGTGGAAGGTGTATTAATGAAGGTGTTTTACTACAGAAGAGGGAGAGCGTTGCTACTGGCTGCTGCCTTCTCCCAGTTGATCCTGTAGTTTCCACTAATTCTGTGTATTTGTTCAAACGTTACATTGAGCCACATTGAGCCACGTTAACTATGGCTTGTGTGCTCAGTACGTGGCGTGTTTATGTAAGGACACTCTGTTCAGGAAGCTGTCTAATCTAACTGTCTCTCTGTCTCCCTCACCAGTACATCCAGCACAGTCCTGGCAACTCTCGCAGGGGCTTTGGCATTGACTGTGCCATCTTGTCTTGCCAGGTGGGCCTTCAGTTGGTTTCTTTTACATTACATGTAGATTTGACTTTCTTGCGGAGGCGTTGGTGATGTAATGCGTGTTGCTCTTCTAGGTGTATATCAGTCAGATCTTAGTGGCCTCAGCTCTGGGCGCAGTGGTGGAAGCTGTGGGCAGCGTACGTGTCATTCCCATAGTGGCCTCTGGGGGCTCCCTCCTCGGCTTCTTCAGCGCCTGGTTTCTGGTCATTTACCCCACACAAAACAATGCGTGAGTAAACGTTACGTAGCATGACCCCGGTTCTCTGTTAACAACCGATAGGTACAGTGGAAAGGAAACCATTAAATGTAGGCTTCACCATTGGCCGTTGAAATGGCTGATATTGAACTTGGCATGGATACGTAACCGTATTTACTGGTCAGGAAGTGGCGCTGATGGTCACTGTGATTGGCAGGGAGGGGGAGTCTGCCAAACCGCTGGAGAGGCGGGCCTTGACAGCTGTGGAGCACACCAACAGCGGCGGAATGTCTGTCACCGTGGTGATGGAGAAACCCAGCTTCCTGAAACTCAACAAGAAAGGCGGAGCCGCCACAACCACCACCACCAACACTTCCTGCCATGTGGAGAACGAGTCGACGCTGTGATTGGTCAGGAATGATGTCGGGGAACAACATAAATCACCACTTCCTGCACTGGCCGGCATCCATCTGTTAACGCCACCATAGAGCGACACCGCTTAAATCACTGTTGCCATTGGAAACGGGGCCTCCAACACACATTTCACCGCCCGTCACACATCCAAGACTATATGCTAGGAGAGGTTTCCATGTGCGCTATGGCACAGCGGAGAGAACGGTGCAGATCTGTTCTAGGCTCTGCACTTTGGGCTATAGTCAGTTACATGACCTATAAGTTACATGGCCTGGAAGTTTCATGGTCTATAAGTTACATGGCCTGGAAGTTACAAGATTATTTATGTCTGGACACGATGAAGTAAACAACCTGAGTTGCGGTGCCAGTTCTTTTCGCACATTACCGTCAACAACCTGAGTATTTACTGTAGGATGTTATTGTGGAGAGAAAAAGCAGCTTCAGTCTCTCTCAGGGCCTCTAGGTGGTGCTACCAAGCAGCTGCCTGGACAGGAAACTTCAGGGGACTTGCTTACACACACACACACAGACACACCCTCCCATTTATCATCAGAGTTATAAAACCTGAATAATTACCCTTATTGCTCAAAGCTGCAATCATTGAAAAATGCTGAAAACCGTGTTCTTCCGTGTTGTCTGACTGGGCTGATGGACAAATCAGCGGACGAGTGTGTCTGCCGGCTCACTGTGTCCTACACTGGACACTTTTCACCAAATGAAGTCTCGTGGCAACGCTCATGCACACGCCGCTTTGCAGAGTTTGACAGTAATTCGCTACTGTAGCTTTAAAACCTCTAAAGCAGCGCTTCTTAAACAATGGAATCATGGGACGTTAAATTGGTCTTTGTATTTCTTTCTTCTTATTCTTAAAGGTACACTCTTTGATTGTTTTATAGCAGCACCATAAAACTGGGCGTTTGATACACAACCATCCACACATGCGTGTTGTAACCGCAAGAGTAATTCCGAACGGAAATCATTTCCCTAATAAGTTGGCTGAGCCTTGGTCTCCCTAACTCAAGTTTACTAGGGTGGGTGCAACGTTAAAGTTGTTCAAGAACTCCTGCTGCGAGGTGTTCAGGTCGCTTGTATTAACAGTAATAAAACCTTACTTGATCTTACATGGTTATTTACTGACGTCTGTAAGAGTTAAACAGAGGACAGATGCAATAGCACGCAGGGCATTACTACAAAATAACAGCTAGGATGATGTATTTATATGTGATGTGTCAAAATGCTGACGAAGATGCTGTGTTTGTTCTAAATAATCTCAATAATCAACAATGCTGCATGTTCGAGGAGCAGAGATGAAAGACAAACCAAATGACAGAGAGGAGGAGAGATCAGAGAGTCCACCTTTTATCTTCTCTCCCCTCTCTCCTTGTTTAGCTTTTTTTAGTTATTTGGTTCTAAATACTATCGGCACAATGTTTGCATGGCCCTTACTGCACATTAGTTGTTATTGCTAATGGGAATGTTAAATTGATTTTGATCAGGCAAGTAACTGTTTATAAAAATCCCTCAAAGTCACTTTAACCATTGGGAAATCAGTTTTAGAGTGTTTAAGTAGTCATTGAGGAGGAAAAGTGTGATTTAGGGGTTTCATGGATACCGACAGGGATGTAAGGTCCACATAAGCTGTTGCTGTTGACTCCATTGTGGCTAGAAAGTTGAATCAAAGAAAGCCAAGTAGAGGATTCCAGTTGCTACTTACAGGATCTCCGCAGTGTGGCAATATTGGGGAAGGCTTAAAAGAGCTTCGAGAAGGTGGGCACATACTGTACATTGTGGGGCAGTCCACCACTAATCTTTACTAAACTACATTGCCTCCATTTACTTAATTCCAAAGCCTGTCTCCCATATACCTCACTATAATGGGCCCTCATCTATGATTGATGGGGCCAACTAAACAACTCCAATTGCTTTTCACAGGTTATCCTGAACACAATGAAATCATGTGCTTAAAGGGAGGGAGACTAATGAAGCAGTTGGAAGGGCCTGCATACAGTATTTGAGGAAGATGATGTTATGTGTGGCAGCTAAGGGTAATACATGGGGATGCAGAGTGCTTACAGGTCAAACTCATGTAGAGAGACCTATTGTATAATACCACTGACCTTTATAAGTGCTGGTTCTATGGTGTAAACCAGTATTTAAGGGTGGATTAATCCTAACCTTTGTAATGTTTCAGTCTAATGCTGGGCATGTAGAACTCTAAACTTGAAGTTTGAAAGGCACTCTTCTTTATTTCTGGGAAAAAACGCTGCAATAATGACCTCTGTTAATCAGTAGGTAAGGTAGGGTGGATAGTGTCTGTACTTCTCCCAGATTAAGCTGGTCTACTTACTTCAAGTCCAGTTACTAATCCTCCCAGCAATTGAATTTGGATGGGTGGGTTGGTGATTGTGGTTTTAATAAATTTGATGTAGCCCAAACCGTAGGCCCAGAGTTCATGAAACCAGACATCAGTCGACCCTGTCTTGGCTGGAACACTGGGACAAATAAAGCAAGGATGAGATTATGTTGTTAAAGAAAGAGAGTATACAGGCTCAGTGACTCTGTGAAATCTGGGGTTTGTCCATAAAACAATGCAAGTAAACTTTATTATTTAGAAAGAAACAAAATAACAAATACTTTATTGATTCACAGAAAATACTAGATTTTTACTGTGGTTGCATGTGACAGCACATTTGTGCATGTTCGTAACACTAAAGTACTATATAACTTTGTACCCATCACTATATAGTGCTCTCTTTATTGCCCTAGGTCACGACATGGGGGTATACTGTATTTCCAGTTTATTTGTCTCTGGGTCTCTTATTTGAAGTAACATCTACTCTTTAACATGAAACATTGTGCTGGACCTGGCTGGGTGGCCCCCTTAACAAAGACATGTAATTTTCAACAAATCTGGAATTGTAATTCGTAAAATGTTTCACTTTTCAACAAAACGTGTTCAAGATGCCTTAATAGCCACACATGTCAACACACCATGTTGCTGTTAATTCATGTTGTGTTGAAAATGAACATTGTCCCTTTTTAACATGGTCAAATGTGTTGAAAATGTAATGGACCCATTAAGAGGGTAGTAAATCCCAGACCTCTGCATACTTGAAGTGCAACCTGAGTGTTTCTGTTCAAATGCTATGGAAAGGCTTTAACGTTTCTTTGTTATTGTTTTGGTCCTGTTGTTCCTAGCCTCTCACCGTAGACTGAATGTTGAGAGTGGCCTTTTGCCTGGCCTGCTGGGAGAAGGAGTTCTCTTCTGATTTCCATCAGGTGACTTCATGTTGAAGTCAATGAATGTGAAGTTATTCCAACTGAAATAATGTAGTCTTGTTGGTTGACAAGCCAGGAGGGTCTGATGTTGCACAGAACTTGCACATACAAATAAATAATCTAGAATCCTCTTGCAAATAAAGTAAAAGTTGAGGATATTTATTTTTTGAGCTTTCGTGTTTTAAAATGACATGTTATTTAAAAAAAAAGAATATATTAAAAACCTTAGAGCTGTATTTACTGTTACAGAATATAAGTTACATAGAGCAGTATGTATGTTGGTAACTTTGCATGTGCTCACATGTAAAGAATGGCGTGTTCGTGTTAAAAATATAACGTAATCTTGGTTCCTAAACTCTGTTCTATACCATTATCAGGTCTACACTTGTACTTCATTTTTAAATTTATGGCTGCAATACTGGAAATTATTTCCAAGTCACATTTATTGTCAGATCAATCTATTGTGTTTGAGTTGATTATTCTCATGTGTTCCCATGTCTCTGTTCCACTAGTTTTACAGATGTGTAGATAGTTTGGCCAATAGGAGGTGTTTTTAATCAGTCTGTTTGCTAAGTATGTGTTATATGCCATCTATTACTGTAAGCATTTCACTCTGGTGATTATATGGAGGACAATGATACTGTACATACAGCCAGGCCAACCGTTCTGATATAACACTTGCATTATAAGGCTTGTTGAGATGTGAAGTGTGTTGAGAATGATGAAGAGTTATATACACTTTCACTTTTACAGAGATTATACTTAAAGAATGGGAGTGTGCAGTGTACTACAGTATATAATATGCCTTTTCATTGAAAAAATATGTATATATATATTTCTTTTCTTTTGCTGCTATAAAAAGCTGATTATTTTTATTGGTAGTTTTGCTTTTCTATATAAGGATTGTATATGTTGTGTAAATATGCTTGAGCCTTCATATATAGGACTCTGGATGAACACTGTCTGGAACGCACCTTTTAAAATCTCTTATGAAGCTAAGCAAACATGACTCATTGTTGATCATTTTTTATATATCTTACCGATTTAATACAGTATTTGTATCTATGCCAGGAAAAATGTTTTATATGTCTTTTAAGGATTTGGGCCAGATGTACTCATTTAAATGGAAAGGTATTCTAGCATGGCCCGAACCCTACATGTACATCACAGCAACTGTTACATGCTGTAGGGGAGGGGTAGACATATTTTTTAATGGGGAGTAGAGAAAGTGATGTGGTTTAGTGGAGATCGCAATGATTGATAAAAAGTATTTGAACAATTCAATCTTAACAAAAACACCTCTCCCCTCCAATTCAAGGTATAATCAGTTATTGTACGATAATTGTAAGCTATAATATACTTTTTGTCATTCACCTAATTATCTCCTCACATTTTACTATCATATCGTGCTGCAAAACATAATCTGGTACTTCTACATAGCCCAGACTCCAGGAACATAAACAAAGTGGCGCTCTTATAATAACAAGTTGTATAAGCAATATACAACTTTATAGTTAGATTATGTTTTACCAATCATGCAAAAGTTCTGGTAGATTGCAATATAACAAGAATTATCTTTACAGCAAATAATTTTAAATAAAATGCTGTTTGTCAAGGGAACATTTCCATAAGGTGCAGAACATATTTTTATAATACATTCATGTTTTAAGTAGTATGTGATTATGATCCCCACAGAGTGTAGCCATTTACTGCTTGTTCACACTGATGTCTCCAATTTCACAGATATAACCAACACACACGTTCACGAAACAATAGTGGTGCCTTGACTCCTATGGAGATTTACAGACAGGATTAAAGTTATGAATTCTGACAGATCAGTCTCTACTTTCTGTCCATTGACACTTGATAGTAATACTTTTCTATCATAAAAACGTAGACCAGTTGTTTGATAGCGTTGAATCAGGAAAGCAGGCTTTAATAATACAATGGTGCACCAAAAACATTTCTGAGGTAACAAAGGCATGTTTTTACTTTTACAGAGATTATACTTAAAGAATGGGAGTGTGCAGTTTACTACAGTATATAATAAGTATTACTGCCAAGCCATCATAGCCAAAGCATTATTGCTATTTATTGACAACAAGAATTTGACATTGGACCCCTCTACTTTCCATAT
>JAODOY010060481.1:0-17378 GCA_025399855.1 Forbesichthys papilliferus
CGAATCCCAATATGGAAATCGAATACATACCCAACAAACGAATACCCGAATAATCGAATATTTGGGGCCAGCCCTAACGGCATGGGCATGTATGAACAGGTGCAAGAGGTAAATGTCCCTGGATGGAACTGCATGAGAAATCATGCATAGAGAAAATCACTAGCTGTGCCTGCACGTTCACACTGGTAATTTACCAGGAACGATGGGTGAATAGGGCTTATGTAGAAAAATGGTTGTGTGCATGATCACTCATATACCATTCTCATTGGGATAAAAAAAAACATATCCCCTTGTTTGTTAGAGAAATAAATTAACTTAAATAACCAATTACATTTTGCAGAGGTGTCACACAGCTCACTGAAGAATATTGAAAATATACAACAAAACAAAAACCTATAAGCTGACCTAAACATGTTCCTTAAAGACTGATTGTAAGAAACGAGACACAAGACATGAGAATACATAGAAAACAGCAAACTAAAACAATTGTAAATATTCTACATTATTTTTCCTATACAAATCACATTACCTTGGTTTGAAGCGTGGTGGTCCAAAATGGGGTCGTACCATCTTTAGCAGTAAAAAAAAAAAATTGCCTACAGTATGAAGGAAAACATATGCTCAAGTTAATGGATGCCAGTATATTAATCATGTGCTTTGAGTTTTGATTATATTGTTCCTTGAGGGTTAAC
This sequence comes from Forbesichthys papilliferus, assembly GCA_025399855.1. Lineage (NCBI taxonomy): Eukaryota > Metazoa > Chordata > Actinopteri > Percopsiformes > Amblyopsidae > Forbesichthys > Forbesichthys papilliferus. The sequence goes on from JAODOY010060481.1 coordinate 693, forward strand.
TTGGTGCTACAGATGCATCAAGATATACACAGCCTAAAAAAAGCAAGATTAATAAGCATGTAAAATATATACCTAGACCCGAGTGATTTTTTGGATTATAAAAAGTTGGAACAGGAATACCCTTCTGACATATGCCAGTAGGTAGGCTATATTATATATATAGCATAGCACACGTTTTTATGGAAGCAAAACCCAAAAACACATAAAAACCTAAAACAATTATTATAAAATAGTCTTAGAAGACTAGTACAAGCTTTCGCAGAAATTAATAAGTAAATAGAATGGACTGCATTGTATATAGGCTTTCCGTACTCACTGGACACTCAAGACGAACTATTTTGTGATACAAACTAATTTTGAAATACTAGGCTAAGTCATTATTTTGGGAAAGTTAATCCCCACCCCCCACACAAGTGGCCTTCCATACATTTTCGACTGCGAACAGTCAGGGATGATTGGGGGTGGATCTCGTACACTGAACATTGCTGGCTGTTTAAATGCAACATTCGTGATCGTGCCATAATCATTGATATATTATAAAATTAAAATCAAGCTACAATTAAAGTACTCTGTTGTCGATAAACGTTTTTAGTTTCTGGATTCTCGGTGCAACATAGGTGTCAGCAGCCCAACATAGACGGATATACCGTACAAAACTATTAAGGAACAACCAAATCGGGTTCCGAAATTATCAATACGTGGGTATTACCACACTCCATCCTGTTTAATTACTAGTATTTAACATAAAACTTAAGAGAACTTAAAATGTAAGATAATTCATGTTGACACCGTATATTTGTATACCGTACACGCAAATCAGGATTCCTTGTTATACAAGTGAGCACAGTACCGTAATTGTACATTACCGTACGTTAAATAAACATCCAGTGAAGTTTAGTCCATAGTACTGGTACCGTACCTTGATAACAGTACTGTAGTGTACTGTACACAGGGTAGGGCAAATGGAGTACTGTAGCTAACATTAGCTCACTCTTAATGCTACTAGCTACAGTACCTAGCTAGCTAACTAGCTACCTTGTGGTGTGGTTTGGTTTGTGCGGCGTAAACGGCATGCAATTGGACTGATTACATCTCAAAACTGTCTTTATAATACAATTTACAAAGTCAATAGAAATATCAATATTACATATGAACTAGCCAGACTTAAAACTCACCAAAGAGCGTATTTTACACGTCAACTGCGACACAGCTCGACTGTTATTACCGTAGCTCTGTCACCACTTATTGCATCGGTTTCGTGAACAACGCGGTATCATGTTGAACGCCTCCTACTGGTTCGGTGGTGTATTGTATTCTTCTAGACTATCACAGCTGTTAAACTATATAGCATAGGCATGGCAATAGGCAATGTGTATGATATACCTAGTTATATTCACTAGTTATATTCACCCTAACGGCCTAAACATTATTTTTATAAGCATAGTGTAATTGTTTAAACAAGCACTCACACACACACACACACAAGTTCAACCTTTTTATTGATACAGATTGTACATGATCCCATGCCAACCATGCTCAGTCTACAAAGTTAACCTACATAACAGATGTATGATGGAGTATGCTGAATGCCAACGGCTGTTTCTGTTAGTGTATGTGTAAATATGTGTTTTTCAATATGTATTTAAACTGACAGTTCTAAACCCTAAATCTTGCATTAAATATAACGTAGACTAGTTACAACAAGCTACATGGCTATTTTAAAAGAATCTGCCTTATTGTGCTAAGTTCTGTCTGCAGAAACTGTTTAAACATGGATCTCAAAGTGCAAGCCAGGGGTCCACACAAAACAGGGTTGTTCATTTTTAAGTATTCTGCTGTTTCTTTTTTTTTTCCTGTTTCAGAGGGTTTACTGACAACTCCCTGTAAGAAAAGTCTCTGTGTGTCAGCAGAAGATGTGCCCATATCTAGTAAGAAAACAAAAAAAAACCCTATTCAACCGGTCTGACTTTTTTGTCAATTTGTCAAGTGGCCCCCAGAACATATGAGTTTGAGGCCCATGTGTTAAAGGGTCAAATATGATGTGTTTAACATAGAAATATAATTGTAGCCTAATGTTTTTTTCTCAGGTTTCAAGTATTATGACACATGCTTTAACCTCTATAGCCACAGCAGAATTATAATGTATATTGCGAGCTTGAATGTTCTAATACAGAACATGTTGAATGACATTATTGTGGTTAATGGTCAAACATTCCACATATCAAGGCACCACTGTAAAATAAACATCAATCATCATTACATCAAATTAAACATTTGTGAATATTAAAAGGGCGAAACAATTATTATTTGTCATTGAGATGTAAATTATAATGAAAATACAAACATATGTCCAGGTTGAACATTTCCTGAGTCACTATAAAGCTGAGCAGCCAAAACAACACACTAGGCTAATACATATTGTTTAACTTGTTGAAGAATATTACTTTTTTAAAATTGTTAAATGAAGATGTCCAAGCTGTTATTCAAACCAATCTCTCAGTATAATTAAAACGAGAATAATCATACTGGAAACACTATGACAGCCTTCACAGTATCCTTCTTGTTTACCTACTGCAGCAGTAACAAAATAAATGTGCAAATGATTACTTCCAATATTTGTACACAAACAGGACCGGCCTATTGCAGAGTGCAATTTTGGATTTCTGCAAGAAAGGATAAAATTGGATATCAAATTGTCTCGCAAACTGATGCATAATTATTTAGTGAGTTCAACTTCGTACATGCACACGCAAGGTGCTAAACCTTGTTTAATTACTTAATTTGGTAACAGCACCTATTCTATTAAAAAACATTACTTAAATGAAGATGAAAAATGCATGTCTTGCCTCAATTTGTTAACCATACACAATGCAATTGGAAATGGACAGAGCAGGCTATATTCTCCCAATAATCTGAAGGTTGGATTCGAGCTGCATAAGGTACTGACATATTCTTTTCAATAAACTGTTCTTTAGTAGAATATTTTTCCAACGTTTTTCTGAAATAGTTATCACTGCAGGTATATACTCTGTTACACATTAATTTGCACACTCTTCTAAAACATGCACAGGCATGTTCAAACCAGACTGTGACAAAATCCTGAATTGTAAACGACAGCTTAACCCACAAGTCCAGTTGCTACAGTGGGGTCCAAAGTTCTGGGTCCACTACCAGGTATTTTTCCAAAAAAAGCAAGGCATGTTGACCTGACCCAATTAAACATCACTGTGAATATTAAAAAAGAAAAGACAAAATAACAGGACAACCTCTGGAATTCTCTCAAAACAGTCAACACTAACTGAAAGAAATACAAGCCATGTGTACAGTAGCACATTTTCGTAAATGGTAGACATAATTACGTTTTTTAGCACAATTGTAAGATTTCTTCAGCTGAAACCGAACACTGTTAGTTGTTCATGCATGATGCAAACATATCTGGCTGATGGTGGACTCATTTGGACCCCACTGTCCATTGTTTCAGAGGGGATTACACAAGAAGCATTGAATGTTTCCTTAATAGTTAATAGTCATATCAGTTCTCTCACATTACACTATTAGTTTAGATACCAGTGACTGGAAGACTCCATCACTGAGACAGTCTCCCATAGAACTCCAGTTGTTAAAGTCTACTCACAGTGCAACAACTCAAGAGTATGTACTCACACTCACCAGCTTAGACACTAAGCAATGTCTGTGCATGTTCATGTGTGTTTGTGTGTTTTGTACCGAACACACACTTGCATTGCACACATTCAATCCCATTCTTTTGATATACCCCTTATAGTAATAATATGTATATATCAACAGTGAAAGCAGATTTTATCCAATCATACTGCAGGAATCTAGATGCACGTACAGTATTACATAGATGAGAGAGAGAGACAGAGAGAGAGAGAGAGAAGAGAAAGTAGTGCACTACTTCTGCACGGCAATTTTTTGCGAGGTTTGAGGAGACGGCTGCATGAGCTTTGAATCCACTGTGGGACTAACAACACCTTCAATCAGGTTCTTATTGCAGTCACCAGTGTTGCCGTCGGAGGACATTTTGGGATAGGCGACATGGCCTGTAAGGTCTAGCAAGTCCTCCAAAGCGCGTGAGTTGCTCATGTTGACCTGGACGTCACTGACCGGTAAAAACTCTGGGATAGAAATTAACTCTTCCTTGGTCACAGGGCTGAAAGTGTAGAAAATAAACATGTATTTATATTACTGATCACTGATTATTGAAAGCTAAATGTGTGTGTGTGTGTGTGTGTGTGTTCATACTAAATGCTAAATTTGTATTCATCATTTTCTCCTCCTTTCTTCTTGTCTTACATTTTTTCCAAATCATTGAAATGTTATTTGTCATTATCATGGTTTTACAATAGTTGCAACTGATAATCATGTATTTGCCTATTATTTTGGCATACATTGCACTTAAAGGTTAAAGGAAGTCACTCACAAACTCCCAGTGGTCTGAATCCTCCCTCTACAGGCTATGGTCATACTATTGTCATACAGTAACACTCTCTAAATGCCATGCGGCCACAAGAATGGCAGACAAATTGAATATAACTTCAATATAACTCAACTTGAAATTGTTTCTAATACAGAACATACATTGTTTGATAATAACTGATTGTTGGGCTTTCTACTGTTATTAAGCAATATTTATTCTGTCACTGATTCCAAAAGATAAATACACAATTGTACCTGTCAGAGTAGTAATTCATGATCTGGTGTGTTTTGCTCACACACAATGGGTTCACATAACGGAGGCGCGACTTACATACTAAGTAAGCATGATGTAATAAAGGTGTTGCAAATTATGTGGTTATGGTGCCATGTTATCAGTTTGGCGTGTCCGGTCTTGCATGCGTTTGAAGAGTTGTCACATGAGTTACCTGACCTCCATGGATTGCACCTCATCACCAGAACCAGAGCCCTTCACGTCCAATGGTTCCAACAGTGTAGCAGAGGGTTTGGTGACAGCCACCTCAACCCGTCCTGTAGCCTTGCCTTTGGATGTTGACAATGTGTGAGTCACTGCCACTCTGAAGTGTTGTTGTTTGCTTACCTCAGCAGAGAGCTGGTCGTTGGCCCGTCCTTTAACTTGGACCTCTCCATTGGTGACAACGCTATCTCGGTGGGTTGTTTTGGCATCTGCATTACTTGACAAATCTGTAGTTTTGTGGTCATTAGCATTACCATTAGCCAGTTCACGGTTGTGGTTGTTAACTTGGACCTCTGTCTTTCTGTCTGCCTGCTTTTGGGGTTGGCTAGGGCCATTTATGTTGATTTGAGTGTCCTGATGCTCACCAACTTGTTCGCAGTTGGTGTCCTTTTTTGGAACACTCTTTGTTGAAGTTACTTGCTCGGCGATGATTTTAACACTCACACTCTTTTGGTTATCCATCTGTTCTGCTCTGTCTTTCTCCAATGGGGTGTCTTCCTGTTTCTTACCCTGAAATTCAACTTTTTCATTTTTCTGCTTGTTCACCTGATCACTAGCGTGAACATGCATCTTTAATATCCCTGGGGAGAACAAAAACATCACATTGTACCGAAATGTCCCCTCTATGATAGTGCCATATTAAGTGCCAGTTAAGGACATTTTAAAAAGCTAATTGTACACACGCCCATGACAATTCTCTATTATTAAATGCCACATTAAAAAACAGGGATGCCTTTTCATCCTTGTTAAATAATAGGTTACTTACTTCCCACTTTCAGCAGAGCATTTCATTATGCATTGCATACATGCACACTATCTAAAGTAGAAGTGTTTTTTCCCCCCTCCACTCAACATCAAATTGGAGTAATGCCACATGACACAAATGTGCACAGAACAGTCTCCCAACACAATAGTTGTTGACCTTGATCAACACAACCCTGCCCCCGGTGGCCATACCTGCATTACAGACATTACTCAATAATCCAAAGGCTTTTCCATTTCTTCTAATAGGAACATAAGCAATGTCATAAAACACAACATTACACATACATAAAGCAATAATAAAGGTAATCCCATAGGAGTTACACCAGAAATAATTAGTTTATATTCAGCTCCAACCTCCCATTTTGATCAGGGTATTTCCATACTGTAAGACCTGAGCAGAATTAGTGCTTTACCCCAATGAACCATTACATCCTTTGCTTAGAAGAACTACTTGTATTCTAATTGAGAGAACACAATTGGACGAAGCCGGCACACACATGCACGTACATGCACACGCATACGCTGGCCCCCTGTCAATCCCAATGTGTGTGTGAAGCGTGGTAAACCTTCTTTACCACGCTCTGCCTCACACTGGCCAGAAACATATTCCTTTAAATATCTACACCCATAAATCAGCAGCTGCTAAAGGCTCGACCACGTTAGCCAAAGAAATAATTAGCAAAGCACAGGGAGCAGGGTTAGGCAAGCGGGGGCGATCAGCAGCGCTAATATGCTGTATCTGGAGGTTGACTTAATGTACTGTACCTGGTGGTGAGACAGAACATTCGTCCATCTGTCCCTCCTGATTTAATGCGGAACAAGAAACAACCGAGTCACAAATAAATCTACAGATAAGCAGGACACACAAAGTATCACCAACAGTAGAATTTAATTAGGACATTAAATATAAAAAGACATGTTTAATCAACTGAGCAAAAGCAGGAGCCAAAATGCAATCTGCTACACACATGGCACATGTTCAGTACGGGGACATCTGTCATCTCTTACGGTACCTTGAAGTCAGCATCACATTTCCTGGTTCTCTTCATGATTTCATCAATTCTCTGTGAAAATCATGTCACAGTGGATTAGTGCATGTCTATGTTAAATACTAGGTGTTTAGAGCTACAGTACATTTTAGACCTTCAGAGTACAATCAGTTCAATCAATCAGACACAATCAGAGTACAATTAGACATTACGTACAATCAAGCATAAACCGATAAATGTGGCCCATATAAACAACCATGAACACTATTAGAAATACACATTTTGGTTTTATCTGTCCATCCACCTATTTTGAGCCATCTTTTTCCTGCTCACAAATTAATGTATGGCAATTCATCCGCATCGTTAAAATGTGCTTCAACTAATTTAAACGTGTCAAAAACGCACAGTGGATACCCATCCTAAATCAGCTCTGACTGAATGTCAGTGTCTGCCTCATGCATAGACTTTAACCCACATTAACCCAAATTGCCATCAGGAGGTGCCCTTGCCTTTTTATATTTTGAACCTCAGTCATTTGAACCACAAATGACTGAAATAGGAGTAACAGGGCCACACTGCAATCTACGAACACCATGTTTTCACTTCGACCTATCTCCTTTACATAGCAACATTATCAGAAAATGCTAATTATTACAAATGCCCCAATTCTTACACAGTGTAGTGTTTTAAGTGTAAAAGTATAAACCTTCTTCCTAAGTTGTCTCTCCTCCTCCTCTTGCTGCTTCTGTAGCTCTCTATCTTGACGCTGGCGCTCTTCTTCCTCTTTCGCATGCCCCTTGACCTTTTCTCTCTGTTCAGCAGCATTGGATGTACAGTAAATACAATAGATTAAACGTTATACAGTATGCTCACTGCACCTATAATACACATTGGGGCAGTGGTTTTAAAAATGTCATCCATTAAGACATTTATATAAATACAGTGTACAAACAACCAGGAACAATACTGACATGATATGTTCATAATGTTAATAAATCAATTAAAAGTACATTATCTTATATTACTGGGACCCCCACATGTCAACGTCAGTGGTTATTTTTGAAGAGATTCCCTTACCTCGCTCTCCATCTGGGTATGGTGCTCCTCTTTTCGTTGTTTGACGTTTTCCTCTTTTTGCCTTTGGTGTTCCACCTCCTGTGTTTTCCTCTCCTCCTTCAGATCATGCTTCTCGCGCTGTGGGAGCTTCTGTGCCTGCTCCTTTTTCAACAGCTCCGCCTTCATTCTGATTGGCAGGTGTATACATTTAGGTAAAGACTTTGGTAATTACACAAACGGATCAGACGGCTTTGGAGTCATTTGGACTTTAATGGGGTGCTGGTGAGAAGTCACAAAAAAGAAAACCGTAACATATGATTTCTCAGAAACAGTGTAAGCCAAATATATGTACAAAATATTGTATGTACACTTTCATGCACAAACGACGCACAATCAAATCGGACTACTTTGGAATAATTTGAGCTGGTGTTGTCACTCAATAAGTAAATAATGTTTAATAACTTAAAAAAACAATCATGCACTTATATGACTTTGCGTGCACAAACAAGTCCGACCACTTTGGAGTATTTTGAACATCAAAGGGTGCTGAGTGCATCACTCGTCAAGTAAATAAAGCTTAATAACTTAAGAAATAATGATGCGCAATTCTCTAAAATGGTTTAAACACACATTTTTAATTTTCGTGCACAAACGAATCGAACTACATGTATTCAGATTCTCATCATATGGGATAACAGGATAGTGGGTTGATTCATAGTTTGTTTTGTGGTAAGGCTACAATGTATCACCCACTAGGTAGCAACAGCCTTGACAATGGCAAACAAATCACTGTTGATTTAAGACTCTTTTGTTACAGTTTTCACTGTCCTGTGTTTTTATGCTCCCTTGAGCGGTGGTGAGAATTGTATGTGGGAACAGCACAGTACCATGTTATTATTATTTGAATAACACAATAACACATTTTGATAGTGAATGTTAAAAACCGGGACATTTGAGTGGTTTACAGATATTTGTCGGGAGCCAGGACATCCATCTTGAAATCGGGACAACCCCGGGCAAAGTGTCACCTGTCTGGTCACCCTACACGTATGCTATACGGGATTAAATATATATCTCACCTTTCTTTTTCCTCTCGCTCACGTTTCTTCTCGTCCACTCCTCTCTGCTCTCGAGCCTGGCGTCTCCGCTCTGCCAGTAGCCTGGATGCCTCCTCAGCACTGGTGGTGCCAGCAGATAGCTTTCCTGCAGGTGACTCTGGAACACAAGCGATATGTAGTGATCAGAAAGATGCCATTCAAAAGAAACAGAACATTCTCTTCGGTACAAATGGCAATCAGTGACCAAAACATAAGATACAGTACATGAAAATGTGACATCACACACTGCAACATTATCCTTATTTTACAATTAATGAAAACTTAGCAAACAGTCCAAACAAACAAACAGTCCAAACAGGCCTTTATAGTGTTTATGATCTCCTGCTCCTGCTCCTGTATAAGTAAGACTTATATATACTGTATAACACACACTATATATATATGCACACACTACATAAATGATTATCTATCGTATATACAGTATAGCTTACCTTTATCAGTTATCTCAGTCTTGGATGGGTGGTTTGGATTTTCAGTGTTAGCTACATTTATCTCAATGTGTGAAGACGCATTAGGGCTGGATTCTTGCTCATGTCTCTCCATCTTCTTATCTTCTACTTTCTTGCAGTCATCGGCCAATGGGCTGGCGTTGCGTCTTATGGGAGAGGAATGGAGCTGCCGCACACCAACTGGAGACTGTGCGCGATTGTTTGATGTCAGCCTGTAACCACAGAGATTCTGCGCATCACAAATGCATCTCATACAGGGTGCCCTAGCTGGAACACTGGGCGCATATACCAACGTTATCGGCCTGTATTTTGTTTACCTTAAACCATAAACAAAAGAACTATATATCACAAAAACAATCAAGAACTGTGAGCAGATTGCAGGCTTAAGTCCAACATCTAATAAACCCTGCTGATGCCCAAGAAGGCATGAGTGGATGATTGCTACTTATAAACCGCATCATTTAATGGACAAAGGCTCTTACTTGGATGAAGTCGGGGAAGCTAAATGCTTGCTTGCAGCAGCAGCAGGAGATTCAGATCTTCTCACAGGGGAAACAAAGGCTGGGGATGCAGTCCTTCTACCTCTGCGCAGATGCTCTTTCTGAAAACACACGGGTTAAGATTAGCATTTAGATTTCACCTCATCATGCTAATACAAGTTTTATATGGCCAAAACACAATGTCTTGCTGGGTTGACTAATGACAAAGGAATGCATTAAAAATGTACGACATTTAATTGAATCTTGCATGTGTTAGAACGTTAGCATGCAAACATTATCGATGTAAAGATGAATGTGATTCATTATACCGTACTGTGGGCTGACCTTAGGGGTATTGGGAGTGGACTGAGAGCCTCCCTGGACACCTCTCTTGTGATCTGTGGGGTTCAGTGTTCCTCTGTATGGAGACCTATGGGGGCTGCAGGGAGCTGTGTGGCCACAAACAGAATGCTCACTCAACTGAATGATTTGAAGAATACCATTCAGATAAGAAAACGCTCATTGAATAAAACGCCAAGTGGCAGAGGAATACCGATGTATTTAGTCAAGGGGCAAGCCTTCACATAGCTAATGTACATTACTGCGTCCTAAATAATACAGTAACTCAAATGTCTTGAAGGAATAATGAATGTACATGTACAGTATGTATCTTTTCGTTGGCATACTGTATACAAACAGACAGTAGCTTCTTTCATTGGTTTCCCTAATGAACAACATTGCAAATGACAAGCTGTTATAATTAGCATATGTTGACCTGCAGAGAAGGGAGGGGGGGGGGGGGGATGTCCCTCCAGTCTCCCCTCGGGATATGATGTGGTATGTTAGATCATAATTACAGCAGCGATTAAGACTTTTTGCCACAGACATGTAAGTAATGTGTTACAATCACATTATACTGTGGGCATGGGACTGTTACTGTAACACATCCTCCTCATATCTCTGTATCCACAACAACAACAACAACAACAACAACAACAACAACAACAAAGACCACAGACGCACAGCCGTACCACACACGACCACAAAACCAACACGGCACCTCGCTTCCATACACAATTACCATGCATAAAGGAAAACTCCTGTCTTTGGATTTAAGTGTACATTCAGCCAACCCAAAGACAATGTGGTTTTAAGTTAAGGAATAAACACAAGATATGACCCGGGTGAAAGGAGGGAAGGGGGGGCAGATGGGGGAGGGAAAAAAAAAACTTTACCAGATTCGCTGGCAGCAGGAAAGGGACAGGCAATGCCATGGGACAAGGCAGAGGCAGCAGAGAAATGGATTTGGACATTCTCACTGTAACCTAAAGGCATTGGGCGAAGCAGAGCACAGCATTATGAACTGTTAACCTATACCTTCTCAACCAGCTCTGTGGGCCTGAACTAGGGTTGCCATGCCAGCCAGCAGGAATGTAGTCATCATGTCTAAAACTGTTACCCTCAAATCTCCTATTTGCGGAAGGCAGTCTAATGCAAACATATTTGTTATTTGAATGTTGTCGTTATAAAAATTAATGACAGAAAATACTGATAGTTAAACTAAATGTTTTTATCTGTAGTATTGAGAGATCATCAACCAGACATAACTTTATTAGTTTACCAGTGCATATATTGTCTCAGCCTCTTCCGTCCATTAGCACTACGTCACATAAGATACTCTGTGCTGAACGTCTGACACATAGACCCCTGTAAGCTCGACAGCACTTTCCCAAATTGAGAAGTAGATTTTTATTGGCTGTCAGCATTGTCCCTCATGAAGTTTGTAAGTCCGGGGCGATGTGATGCTAGTGCAAGTCCTTACTTTACTTACTAATTTAAATTGTTACATTTATTTTAAGAACAGTGGCCTACTTATCCCACTACTACTTATCCAACATAACCATACCTGAAAACAGACAGGATCGTGTTTCTCAACAAATTCCTCTGTATAAGTGTATGTAGTGTTGTTGTGCCTGTCCATCAGGCTAGCGCTGTGTCCCAGGCTGTACGTAAGTAAATGCTGGCACTGCGAGACTAACCAGTACATAACTGCATCCCAGTGTGAGCATGGAACCCTGCCCCATCTCTTGTATACCAATAGGAAAACACAATGACATATGCTCATGCACACCTCAGCAGCCAGGCTGTTGGCAATGAGCAGGCAAATCGAAAGGTTCTCTTAAAACACACACATGCAAATGCACGCACTCGCACACACTCTCTCTCCCTCTGTTTACTGTACGGCAACATCTGACACAACCCTGGAACATGGCCTTTCATCCAAAACAAGCAGAAGTCCCACCTGCACCTGTAGTATGCATTCTGCTCCAGCGTTTGCCTCTCTGCTCCAGCTGTAGGCTACGCTCTAGAGAGCGTTTCATTAGCGCCTCTAGGTGCTCCTGGAGAGGTGGAGCAAGAGGATATTGATAAATACAGTACTACTGCACTTGATACATCTCACACAGAGTGGAGATTCCACATCCTTGTCAGTTTTAAAACAATATTTACTTCATTTCTATTCTCACCCAAAATGTATATGTCAAATGTCTGGACAGCCACACAAACGCATATACATTATATATATTGTATATATATACGTCAAATATAAACACAATGGCACAATAGACAAATACCGTTTATACGTGCATGCTATATACTATATATAGCATATATAGCGTGCACATATAAACAGTATTTGTCTATTGTGCCATTGTGTTTATATTTGACGTAATTTTGACTGTATTTTATACAATAGGTCATTTCAATGTATTATCAGTAAACTCGAAAAACGTTTGAAAACTACAACAAACAGACAGACAGCAGCAACAATAACTTGACACATTAATAGTGCATGCAAATATATGACTACAAAAAGCTACTGTTTGTGTATTGTGTAATATTACACATTGTGGCAAATGTGTCAAACCTGTAATCAAAACATCCATTCCTAGTATGCCAGCACATTTCACTGCCCAATAACAGAAGGCTACTAATGCTCAAGCAGGAAATGAACTGGCCTTCTCCTCTTCCAGCTGACGCCTCCTCTTCTCCTCCACAGCAGCTCTGCGAAGCTCCTCTCTCTGTTTCTGCTCCTCCAGTCGCCTCCAGCGCTCCTCCACCGTGCGCTCGTACTGCAAGCGCGCACGGCGCTCCTTCTCCCGGATGAGCTGCTCCCTCGCCACTAAAACAAGTGGCATTTTCTTACATGAACATCAGTACCATGAACTGGCAGACAACTACTTGTTTTAGGTTTAATTATGCGTTTTCTGACAGCAACGATAACAAACCAAAAAAGATATCACATACCCAGGCTTTTATCTCTCTCCTCTCGTCTCTCTTTAGCTAAACGCATTCTGTCGTCTGTCCTCATAAAACCCTCCACATCTGAAATACATAGTGAAAAATGGCAGGAGATAAAATAAAAGTGGCTTTGAATCCAGTGCAACAGAAATAAAAGTAACACTTTATTTAACTGGTTTACGTGGTTCTACTGACAGTAGTGAGACTTACATGGTATACCTGCAAAGTTATTGATGGTGGGCAAATGTACAGGAGAGGGTTGGCCATTTATCTGAGGCTTCTTCTCTGTGGATGGAGCTGACACAATCAAATGTGCCACAGAGAAAGACACGCTTAGATTAAAATGCATGACATCAGCAACGCCACACAGGCTTGCAGTATTGTTTTATTACCAGCAGAGGGAGCCATATCCTGCATTATTCACCTGAACTCACTGCGGTTGCAAAATGCCAAGAATCTCATGCCAAGGGCAAACCATTAATAACGTCCTTGGTATAATGTCACAGGAATAATGCTGAATGTCTGTTTTCTGTGTTGCTGTCAAGGTGGGCTTTTTATCACGATCTTTGCAGCCATAACCAACCCATTAATCTGAGATAATATTGCCCACTGCCCAGCTACAATATAGGCTTCTAAATGTTGAATGATTGTAGTTCTAGAGAAGATGGCACAAGAGGCAAGACATAAGACCATATTTGGTTTGTACACTGACACACTCACACACACACACACACACACACACACACATTGTCAGTATTAGGCTACTCACTAGTTCTTCCAACAGATGTAATCCGGGATGGGGAGCTATGTCCATTGTTGTGGGCCTTCTTGTCAGTAAGGAGGTTTGGTGATGGAGGTGCCTTGACATCACCTATGTAGAAATCATATAGATTAGAAATGCTCCTGTAACCAAATAGAACTGAGAGTATATACATTCTATTGCCCATAAATAATAGTTGAAAATGGTCATGTATCCATCGACACGTAATGATGCAGATAGATAGCAACAATGGCATCTATCTGCACCTCTTCTAGTTCTCGTTCTATGCCTGGCCTTTAAATGGAACTACAGAAGCATACATATAGGTTTTATAGTGTATGTTTTGTATAGGGGCTTATTCCTTCATGGCAATATTCTTTAGCATTCAGTCTTAAAACAAACTGGATCATAGATAAACAAGCCTAGAGCCATAGAGCATGGGCTTGGGCATCGTATATTATCTTAGAAAAGGTAATATTTGTTCAGCAGTAAACCAAAGTGTATTTGGAATATTTGAAAGAAATGTAAGTAAACACAAAACAAGTAAACACAAAGTCATGTTATACTGCACCTTCAGGATGGTGTAACGCATCTCCAGCCTCAGTCAGACGGTAGTGATCTCCACACAATGTCCCTGCAGACAGATCATGGTAGCCTATCACTAGGTGATTTTATGTGCATGAAAGTGCCTATACGCAACCCGTTGTCCCAGTTCCAATATCGTCTAAAGTCACACGCGAGATTTTGAGATGCGTCATCAACAGAAAAGATAAATATTTCTGCCTCGATGTGACCATGACTTAGGATGTTAGGTTAGCCTATACACAAAGGCAGCTATCGCCCATTGTTTCTGTCTAGGGCATATTCAACATAGCAAATACATTTAAATCCAAGTCAGAAAACAGGGGCATAGAACTGATAGAACCCATTTGTAGGCAGACTCGAGTGATCGAACCATCCTTGCAGACTGAGTTGCGTCATTTGTGGACCCCGAACAAAACACACAAATGTTTTATTTACAGATCAGTTCAAGCAACTGTAAAATGTAGCATACCTTGTAATACATTGGACGTTGAGTGGAAAGTCTTCGCCATTGTTGCTGTCGAAACGAAATTTACAACAAGGGTAATTTACAATGCTGATCTCCTACCAGGCTACCGGCTATTGCACAGTATTCGGTTTATTCTCTTTCAACAAATAGGCTATAGCGCGCATGTATTGCTTTTGCGCATCTAGGCAAAAATCAGGAGAACGATGAAGACGAACATCCTTTTCATCGTGATAGCTGTATCTTTTGACGGAATCAATAATGTTTTGGTTCGACCCGGGAGATAGGGTATGAATGGAAAGGTGTCAGATCTTTGGATGGTGAACGTGATGAGTTTAAGCAGAATTGCATGCAGGAATGATGCGCACAATACGACTGAGCTCGGCGCAAGTCTCCTAGGTCACCCAAAAAAACAAAATCAAAAATAATAAAAAAAAAAAAATGTGAACATGCATAAACCAGTAAACTGTTGATCTTAAATTAATCTTAATACTACAGTATACTAGCATCCTCGTCGAAACATATCCAAGATGCGACAGTGCAATGATACTCCGCCACACTAGAAGGCACCGTGGGTGAATGTGGAACAGAGAAGAAGAGCATCTAAACCAGAAGAAGTGCCACTGCAGGAAAGCAGGACCGCAGTACGTGTTGTTGTAGCCAAGTAGCAGAAGAAAGATGCTCACCAATATCGCTAATGTGCTGAGAGCGTGTGGTTCAAGAAATGTGAGTATTTATTTGCAGGCAAAAGATGTCAGCATGTGAAAGGAGCTGTCACCCAAAACCCGCTGCTGTTTACTAAAATAAATGTATCCACTTAGTTCTGACCTTGTGAAAGTCGGTTAGCTAGTAGGCTACTGCTTCCTAAAAGATCCATGACAGCTCAAGATACGAATTGTTGTTTACATCACATGTATCATGAGCACAATTTTGTGACTACTACTACGCAGAGGCCTACCTTATTATTTCTGTCAATTACGTTATTGGAAGTATTGCTTAGGTAGCATATTAGTATTTTAGGATAGTCTATTTTATGCGATCCCTTTTCTCACCATATCAAATGACTTGCGTTTCAGGGGGCTGCAGCGGTCATATCAGCCCGCTCATATGCAGATTTCACACCTCAAGCCACGTTTGAAATTAAGGTAAGCATAATGCCAAAAATGAAATAGAATAGAATTGCACTGCCTGAAATTCTATACAGTGTGTGTATGAAAACGCAAGCACGTCGATATTTGTCTTTTCTTTTTACTAGAAATGTGATATTCATAAGTTGGATGAGGCTCCAGCCACTGAGGTTGTTATGACGCGAGAGGAGGGTCTCAAGTATTACAGGACCATGCAGACAATGCGGCGTATGGAGCTTAAGGCAGATCAGCTTTATAAGCAGAAGATCATCAGGGGCTTTTGCCATCTGTATGATGGCCAGGTTGAGTGCAAAATTGTTTTATTTCTTTTACTCACACACACACACACACACACACACATGGTGTAATTACCTTCAATAGGACAAATTAAACACACGCACACACACACACACACACACACACACACACTTACATGGTATAATGACCTTCAATAGGACAAATTAAACACACGCACGCACACACACACATATTTACTTGGTATAATGACCTTTAGTTCAATCGGACAAATTAGAAAGTCTTACCATTTTGAAATAATCAAACAATGATCAGCACACACAAACATTTGCCTTTTGATTACATAACGTTTTAGCTAATACAGCCTTTGTCGTCTCCTCCTAACAGGAAGCGTGTGCTGTTGG
>JAODOY010060502.1:0-17375 GCA_025399855.1 Forbesichthys papilliferus
AATCCCAATATTGAAATCGAATACATACCCAACAAACGAATACCCGAATAATCGAATATTTGGGGCCAGCCCTACTGCTGAGTAAATGTAACAAATAGTTATCACATGTGAGAGTGTTAGACCGTAGGCTAGTAATAAAAAAAGTAGTCTGGTGTAATGTAGGTGCAGCATTTTAAGGGAATTTAATGAATTAAACTAAATCCATCCATCCATCTTCTTCCGCTTATCCGGAGTCAGGTCGCGGGAGCATGAAACTAAATATCAAATATAATAATGTTTTACACAAATGAAGAAGTTCCATGTAGCCAACAAATGGCATGGTATCATGCAGTCTCATTTGTCTTGACGGAATTATTAATGTAGAGTACATTGCCTAATGTAGCCTAATATCTGGCGAGGCGAGTGCTAAAAGTAGTGAACTGGTGCTCGGATGAGGCTGACTATGACTAAAGACTGGGTGATTTGGTTCCCAAATTAATCTGACATTGTGAAATCCCTTGTTGCGCTTTTAGAGCAAAGCCAAACCCTGAAACATATACATGGTCTTTGTCAGTGCTGTCAGTTATGCAATAACATGAAGAGCTAACCCTTAATTAGCAACACAGGGCGTATATTTGGCTTTAACACCACATGTATGGCATTTCTGCATACTACAACTGTACTGACAGTCATGCATGTATTTTGATTGGCAGGTGCAGTTTCAGAAGATCCAACAGCTTCGCTTGTCTCAATCGCGGGCACAGTACTATGGAGGTTCTCTTCCCAATGTCAATCAGATTGCCAATGCCAGTGCCGACTTTCAGGTAGGACATTGCCTGTCATAATGTTTAACATAAAAAAAAAATGATTCATGCTCTCCTTCCAACCTAAATGGGATCATTGTTAAACAGAACATGATTTCCTGGCAAATAAAGCTTACTGTCCTTGAGGTCTTGTCCTCAAACTGTTTTTTTTTTCCCAAGATCGTTTTCATGTTTCTTCAAGTCCTACCCTAGTGGCAAATCCCAACTGTTCATTAATATTGCAGCACACACAACACACCACTGCTCTGGACATCTAGAAAGGAAAGATGCCTCTCTAGAACAGCATGTTACATTATTTAGATGTTATTCTGGAAAGTATATAAACATCAGTACAAAATTGTAGATTAATTCACTCCCCTGCCTGGCCGTTGGAAGTGTGGTGTTTTGTGGCACCCAACAGTACTTCTCTGTTCCACTGGGCCTATATCTGTGTCAGTTCTCTGAGGAGAGTGTGAGGCCAGAATATGGTAAAAGTGCCCTTGTTGCCTCAAAGAATAGTCCTTTGACGTAAAAACAGCAATCAATGCACTGTAACTGTGTCCAGAAATCAATCTCCGTATGGTGAAAGAAAGCTTCTCTGAGTTACAGGGTCTATTTGTATTCTCCATTGAGGACGAAAGCTCTACAACCTAAATGGCTTCTAAATTCCCGTTATTTAGGAGACTTGTTAGGTTAAAGTCTTCACTGTATGCCACTGGCTCAAATGAAGAGTAAACAAAAAATTCAAAGCATTTTATGGTCTGCATACTATTATGCATATTATTCAAAGCTCAGTTTTTGCTAAGGTTATGGTAGCTTGGAAACCCTGTTTTCTTATGATGGTGGCTCCACCCTATATGGTACTAATCCGCAATCAGAAGGGTAGCTACTATGTGTGATGACATTAAAGTCAAGCGATTGTTTGGAAATGGTAGTAGAGCTAGATGAAGCAACGGCAGTTTGTTGAATGCCGCGCTAGTTTCAAAATGAACCTGAGGTCTACGCCCAGTTAGGTGCAAAGACTCCAAACATTTCCCAATGGAGCGTGGCCAGAGACCATATTCACAATGTTACACCGGGCTAGCTCTGGCCTGCTTCCTGCCTCTTTGAGTGGTCCTTGTGACCTGTGGTGTTGTACTGTACCTCTCCCCCTTGTGTGTGTCTTTAGGGGGGCTTCCCTACCGGGCTGGACTCCGTTCGAGGCACACGACACCATGGGCTGGTGGAGAGGGTACACAGAGACCGAAACCGCATCAACTCCCCACATCGTCGACCCATTGACAAGCATGGACGACAAATATCCTTCCAAACCAGAAACACATGCACGCAATTATATGATACAAATGAAACGTACAATTAAAGCTAGAGTAGACAGTTTAATGATTTGTAAGTATTTTATACAGTTTGTTTATTTGTGTAGTTTGTGTAGAGCTATTCTTTGTGATGATATTAATGTACATGGGCATGCACAATATGAAGATATTATGTGCATATTGGGCAACATGTGCAAAATGCCTAACCAGTAAACCTGTATTAAACCTGTATTACTCTGAAATGAACTGCACATAGAGTACACACTTTGCAGCATTACAGCACTACACTACACTGTATGCAATGCACACACCAGTGAGAGTGCTGGCTGTGCTTTGGATAAAAACGTCAGTTATTTAACTGCATTGTGAAACGAACACTGGATCATGTTGGCCTATATTACTTGTCATCTGTTAACCAGGGGTGGGGAACCCTGGTCCTGTCCTGCATGGTACAGATGTGTCCCTGCTCCAACACACCTGGTTCAAATGAATAGGTCGTTATCAGGCTTATATTTACCCATTAAGTAAGTAAGTAAAATGTATTTATATAGCACCTTTCACAGATAAAATCGCAGTGCTTCACAATGCTTCACATAAAAATGGAGATATATAAATATAAAGACAACATTTTTACAATAGACATACAGAACATAACGTGTCAAAGGCCCAAACAACCCTTGTGTTTAATTAAAAGCCTGTTTAAATAACAGCGCCTTCAACTGCGTTTTAAAAGATTCTACAGATTGTATTTCACGTAAATCATTCCACAGCCTAGGTGCCACTGCTTTAAATGACCGGTCCCCTTTGGTTTTGAAATGTGTGTGGGAACCACCAACAATCTCTGACCTGATGACCTAAGGCTACATGAGGGAGTATGAACATGTATCAGGTCAGCGATGTAAGGAGGAGCTTGTCCATGCAAGGCTCTAAAAGTAAGAACGAGATTTTTAAAATGAATTCTGAAAAGTACTGGTAACCAGTGTAGAGAGGCTAAAACAGTTGTGATATGCGCTCTTTTCCTTGTGTCAGTTAAAAGCCTTGCAGCAGCGTTCTGAACAGCCTGGAGAAGGTTGAGCTGTTTCTTATTTAGATAAGTATTAAAACTGTTACAATAGTCCAAACGTGATGAAATAAAAGCATGGATGATCATCTCTAGTTCGGCTTTAGACACCAGAGCTCTTATTTTGGATATATTCCTCAATTGGAAGAAGCAGTTCCTGACTAATTGATTGGTGTGGTTAAATCAGGTGTGTGTCTAAAACATGCAGGACAGCGTCCCTCCTTGGACCAGGGTTTCCCACTCCTGCTGTAAACATCCAGTTTAGTTTTATGTATGATACATTGAAAAATATGAACATAACAAAACATATGAGCCATTGATAATACCCACATGTACACATGATTTAGCAAAACCAAACGGGGCACTTAAGCAGGGATGAGAATGCCAGTGAACACGTGGTCAGGCAAAATGATTAGTTGACATTCCCCCCTAATGGTTCATTGCAGGTGTAAAGTAGATGTATGAAATGCTATAGGATATCTCCACGTAACATGACCGATTCTCTGGTATGTCATATTGTGTGATATGGCAACATAATTAATAAAGCTCCCACATTACTGCAAGAAGAGTAAATCGCAGGGCTGTTGTGAATTTGTAACTCCGTAAGGTGGAAACATTTTAGTTTTTCAAGATGCAGATAAACAGAAAGAAAATTGCTAAACTTGGCTACCAAACTTTGCAAGATAACATGTGCTGCTTCACAAATTATGTCTGAAACGACATTATTTATAAAAGTGTGGGGGTGTTTTTATATCTAGCTACTGTATCTCTCTCTTTATATGGCTACACAAATCTATTTATACTAGTATCATGTAGCCCAGGGTGTGTGTGTGTGTGTCTCACTTAAAGATTAGGAGGGAAAGATTCAGAATAAAAAAATCAACATTAATAAACATTAACTAAAATTAAGATTTCAAAGTATACCAAAGACATATTTGAGCTGTATAGAATACTGTGGACTCTCGACTTGAGTCACTGGTTTCAGTTGTGATGGCTTTAGGTTTATGATGGTCAGTAATTCTATGAATGGTTCTCCTGTCCAAAAAGAATGACTAAAATCATGATCTCGCGTTTCTGAACATTGATTTAATGACATTGATTAAAATGTTGACGTCATCCAAATGCATATATTCAGACATAATCTGCAAATCAAAGGAAATCAGTGTGGGGAATCAAATGATTAATTGCGTATTAAAGCGCCACAAACTGTAGTGTTACATTATTTTAGTCTTAATGCACCACTGACTCAGTGGAGTACTGGCACAGGTCCAGTCCAAGCATCAGACCTTGACCAGGAGAGGTTGAATGCTTCCACAGGGCCAGTTATGTGTCACAGGGGCTAGTCAGAGACCTCACGCTTGAGACAGAGGTAAAACTTAATTTATTAAATTCATCAGTTAATGAGTATTGTTTATGATTGTTGTCAAATTGGTTAATGAATGTTACGTTGGTTTACATTTTTGTGTAGTTTATAAAATAAAGGACTTGGCTGTATTAGGTAGTCTATAGCCTAACTTGTAGGGTTACTTGGTCACATTCCTCTTATCAGTACCTACCTCTAAGGAAGTCTATATTTTACCCAAAATGACTTTCGAGGCACATTCCTTTGCCTTGGATGTATGGAGGTTTTTGTATGACATCCAGGAGGGTGTCAACATGGATCGCTGTTGAAGTAGAGGATGTCTCTATTGTGTTTGTGTCCTTACAGTTTGGCCTGTTAACCTTTTTTTTTTTTTTTTACTTGCTGACCTGGGCAGATTTGATGTGAACACGTCAAGTGTTGGCAGAGGAAATTGGTAGCCTACACATTTAATGGCTTTCCTTTCTGGAGAAATGATGCTCATTGCGTAATGTGTGTAAAGTACAATTTGCGCGCGCACATGTTGTGTAGTAAAACGATTTAGTACTGTGCGTATAGTCGGTGTGAGCGCAATATGTCCCTCACAGCAGGAGCTTGTTTTTCCCCCCAAAATTAGCCTAGCTAGTTTTGTCACCTACAGCCTGATGGAATCAATCTGTTCAGAAATGAATTTGGGCAGATCGGTGAATGTACACAGTCATACAGTATGTTGAATTATTCTTGGGATATTGGATTTTACTGCATTCATGACCATGTGAATTCACAAGAATGTAGTGCCTCAATTGTACCTTCTAATGTATAATTGGTCAGCATGAACAAACCCATTCTTGATGAAGGTGAAGTCAGTTACGCTGGGGAAAGATTTTTGATTTGATTAGATTTTTGAAATCAGTCAAAACAAAAGGACAAGAATCAATGCCATAAGGTGCTCCTTCAGAAGCCCCGTCCCTCAAATTGTGAACACATTGCCCAAAGTGGGATAGTGTTGTTTGGTGCGGTGTGCACCACTTTGTTTCTAAGTTTGGAGCTTGAACTGTGTAGAAACACCAGTTATAATTGCACATTTTTTTTGGTCTTGTCAGCGTGCACGGCGAACGGACATATAGCGAAACGTGAGGAGATCTTATACTCGCTGAATTTGACAAGTGTATTACTTGCTTGCCTCACGTTTTAGTTGTAGAGTGACAGATTTCCCTTATCATTCAAGTTGTCACAAAGATACTCGACATGCTAACGTGCTCAAACACCCACTCAAGTAGCTTTATATTTGGTTAGCTTGGGAAACACATTGGGTGTTCCCTTTGTTTGCTGTACTGTATGTGTGGCAGTGGTTACCTTGACCGTTACTATGATCTGCAGCTTAAAGATAGTATTGTTGCAACGCACATACCAGTGAAGTGAACCAGTTGGACGGGATGGTTCCATTTGCGGTGTCTATTAAGAAAACTCCACTCCTCTGGCTCTTGGCTGCGTATTCAAATAGCAGCTAATCCTTTCACTTATCCGTTGGGTAATCAGAAATAGATCCCATTATCTTTCCCTATCCGGTTGACAGTTGTTTCAGTCATGATGTGTACAGTACAGTTATGTAAAAGTGAAAATGTTGTTTGCAGCCATAGGTCTATGCCATATGTCTGCTTTAAACATGTTTTATTTTCTGTATTGGTGATATTTTCATCCCGACATGCCCTAAGACAACTTTCCAAATATGACATTTCTGCTTGCACATTGGACCTTCAATTGCAAGCATTCAATGTCACATTTTTGGCAAGACAGATCAGCCCCAAACAAAGTCCTGCCCTTACTGAGACAATGCTAGGAACTCTGCATAGGCACACTGTACAAAACCATAATGCTGTCATTGTTCCACACAGCTCTTTCAACAAAGCAGCTCTATATTTTATTATCTCGGGCACTGGA
Source organism: Forbesichthys papilliferus (assembly GCA_025399855.1). Lineage (NCBI taxonomy): Eukaryota > Metazoa > Chordata > Actinopteri > Percopsiformes > Amblyopsidae > Forbesichthys > Forbesichthys papilliferus. Next base: position 6,436 of record JAODOY010060502.1, read on the forward strand.
GGTTCTGATGAGAACATGTGCTTACATTATGGATTCTTAGATGTCAGGGTGCTTCTTAGCTTGAAAACGTCTGAAATGTTTATTAGAAATTGAACAATCTTCTTATCATTCCTGTAGTTAAGTAGGCCATTGTAACTTCATTAAGTCTAGGAGCATTCTCTATTTGTTACATTTTTTTGGATGCAATTTAATTATTAACATTGCTGCTGCTCCGATTTGCTTTATTTGATCAATATATTTGGAAACGTAATCAATATCTTAAAGTTCTACATGAATCCAAAGCAAAGTCATTATTTTACTTAAAACGTGTGTATTCTCGCTGATGTTTAATGCATTAGTGTTTTTACTATCGTTTCCCTTAACTGAGACCCACATGGAGAGTTCGCCCTACGGAGCCGTCTACCTTTCCCCACCTCCGGACAACAACTGGAGAAGGTGAGGGTTCAAACGTACTTGCTGTTCCCTGACTGCTGTAGGTTCTTGTACTTCATGTTCCACCTACGTCTGTACCCCATTTTGAGAACCAAGGGCCAGCCTTCCGGATCAAACTAAATAAACGCATGTCCTTTCTGAATAACCGGCATTTGGTGGTAGTAGGAGGTATTTGCATATGCTTTGTGTCTGTGCAGAAATGATTGAAATGTCGCTTTGCTATCCCCAGGAAACGTATCCTTCCTCTTTCCTGTGCCCTATCTCTGTTACTGTGGGCTAACAGCATGTATCCCCCAACCATACTGTACAATATTTTGCCTCTAAAAACTCTTCTTGAAAATGATGCTGCCTTACTTTGTACTCATCTGTGTGGCAGACACCCCCCTCCAGCCTCCTCCCCCCCCCCCCCCATCCTCACCGTTGTGTTGTAATTCTACAGATTCCTTCATATTTTGACTTCAATGCTACAGTAGTTGGGTTGGCTAGCTGCCAGCTTGTCTCCGTCTCCTTTCACCCACGGTTGTTGTTGAGGAAAGGCACAGCCAATCGCCGGCCTCTCTGTACTGTAGTGGTGTGTGTGTGGGTGCGCTGTAGCAGTGAGAGAAGTCTACGCCCTCCCGTCATTGTTCATAGCGCAGAGATGGTGGGCGGATAGAGCCAACACACTTCTGTCCTCAGAGTGGGTGTGTGCTATAGGCCTGCCATGTGGCCCGACCAACCGAACTAACTTGGCACGTAAACCCATTAAGAGAATAATAAAAAAAAACATCTAAGATGCATTTAGAGAGTCAGGAGAAATAAGGAAATGTGGGAATATGTAACTATTTCTGTGAGTAATATGTGGCTGTAGTGTTTTTCCCTTTTCTTAATTTAAACCCTTTTTCCCCCCTTAGCCATGTCTTATCCTTACATTCACGCAGCGAGACTGGAACACTTTGACTTTACCACACATTTAATCTCTCTGGTTTTCACTCACACCCTCGCTCGCACGCTCTCTCTCTCTCTGGCATTGGCTGTGTCATGTCTCTTCAGGCCAAGCATAGCCTCCTGTTCCAACCTGCAGCAGATTGTTGTCACAGTGTGTAACACAGATATGCTTCCCCCTCAGCCATGGAGTTTTGGCCCTCTTGACTGTTGCAGGCAGTGATTTTCAAGTTCTCCCTTTGAGCTGGCTCAAATTCACTCGTAAGGCGGAAACCTGGAGCAATTCTAAACCATCTGCTGTGATGTTTTATTTTACTTGTCATTGGGATCTCTGTTTTTTGTGTTGATTGTACTTGTTTAAATTATTACCTTGAATGAGACTGTATCTGCATGTTCTTGAATGTTCTTGCATGATATCCACATTTCTCTTTCATTAGTTTTTTGTTCTAGCGTCCTTTAGTCCAAAGACCTCTTCCTGCTTATTGTTGGTAGCATTGTCTTTCAAGAAAAAAGAGATTGAGAAGATTTAGAAATTTAGACTGGCAAGTTTACATTCCAGTCTTTGGTTGCCTAGGGTATCCCTCTTGTACTGTGTATTTCCCACTGGAAATGTTTCATGTGCTAAAGGATATCCTTAGCTCCCACTGGTAGTCTCAATTGCATTGCCTGAAGTTGAGATTAGTTCAATCAACTCGGTACCTGCCCACGTCATGTTGCAGTGATTATTTGGCCTGTATTTAGCCCCCCCCCCCATCCCTTCCCCACCCAAAATAAAAAAGAAACGCATACAGTATTATTAAACTGAGCAGGTCTTGTTTTGATGCGGCGATTGGTAGCTTCTCACACTCTTTTCCTCAGGGAGAGCAGGGTGGGAAACATTTGCATCTACAACCACCCCATCTGCACCCCATTACTACTAGTAAGCCTTGGACAAGAGCCACAGATCCCCTTAACACTGTTCCACACAATACTACACATGGATAGTAGTAATTCTGAGGACCCCCAGTTGAAGATCTCTTCCCTACAGTTTCCCTATGCTTCCCTACACTTTCTCTATGTCAAGAGGACATGAAGACCTCTTGTTGTGCAATGGAAGGAGAAGAACTAGGCATGGTTAAATTGATCACAACTTCTCTTGTCCCAGTCAGTTTTGTCCCTTTTTGTTGAAGCAAGTTTCTCAGCCTCTGGCAGATCAATGTGCTGGGAGCCTATTGGTCAGCGCTTTGGGATTGTCAAGCATGACAGAAATGCTGGGGAACTGGGCTTGTTCACACAGCCTCTAACCTTTCCATGGTCTGCAGTCTGGCCAACAGATTTTATCATCCGTCCATGTTGATGATGTGGATGTTTTTGTTTTCCATTTAGAAAATTATTTTTGGTTTATTATCCCCTCTACTAAGTGGGGAGTGTTTTCTCTCAACGCCACCATGTGGCGACCATCTGTATACTACTTGGAGTCTTTGCAGTGGGGTTCTCGTCTGGGCCTCGTTCCCAGCTTGGGAGGCTCGAGCCCTGGCTGGAGCAGTGGCTGTGTCCCTTTTGGAGACCAGCTGTGCCAGGTCATCCACGAGGGTCACATCCCTCATCCAAATCCCACGCCCTCCTTGCCTTCCACTCACCCATCTCTGGGTGGCCAGCTTGTCCAGTACCAACATCTCTGGGGAGAGTCTCAGATCTTAAGATCCCAAGAGGCATAACTGGTTAAAGGCGATCCACAATGCTGGAGCTTTCTTTCTTCATTTCTGTATTTAGGTATTGTGGCTCTGACTTTGGAAGGCTTTTAGCCTTAACCTCACTGGCATGACTGTATATTAGTCTTGCATGCAATGTGCAGACTCATTGATGAACATTGCTTCATCGCGAGGCAGATGCTGCACGTGGAGACATCACCTTTTATTCCAATCTTTGCGGTTTTATTTGTTTAGACTGTGCAATGAAAACATTTTGCTCGGTGTTCACCCCTGCCGGCACACCCCCTTTAGTTTAAATTATTCTGCTATAACTTTGTTGCTCGCCTGAACAAAGCTCAAAAGTGCTCAAAAGTGACACCCCCCCCCCCCCCAACACCAAGAAAATGGAAAAACAAATAATGTACTAGGAAGTACTCCCATAAGCCATTTGTAATTCCAGAAGGGGTCCCATTTACCCTCATTGTTCCCATTTTTACCCTTATTTATATTATACCATTGTAAAAGTATACCACACTACGTTCTATATTATAATACATAAACAATCGTACAGTTCAGGGCTAGCAGTAACTCACTATCTAACATGATAACATTGGCATGTTATAAACATATCCACGCCAACAGTGAGCACCTAAAATGATGTTCCAGATGAAGCTTGCGAAGATTACAATTGTGGGTATGTAGTGTAGGACTTTTTTTTGTGACATTGCGAATAAATCATGTTTTTCTAAAAACAAGATTGATATCATGCTTTTGTGTGTCTTTATACAGGAGCATATTCCAACACTTCACAAATTGTAGCCAAGTCTGCCTAATTTTTCATGTGCAAGGTGTATCACAGATATGGTCATCATCACCAGTGCCAGTTTATGTGCTTTGTAGGCAAGCCTGAAAATCGACGTTGTAGTCACTACATGAAAGTCTAGTTCAAGATGCAAGATTTAGTTTCTGACAATTAGTTTAGAATGCTCTTATCCAGACCGTGGTTTTGTTGGGGACAGTGTAGTCCTCTATCTAAATGAGCTAGTGCTTTACGGAGAGCTGGTCCCATTGTGTTGTACTATTTCGACTCCAAAACCCCTGCCTAAAATAATTTAAGACTAATAATTTAAGGACTGTAAACCAGGCTTTACAATTTATATATTGGTCTTGCTCTGCAGCCACCCTTCTATCAGTGGGTCTTGACATTTGCTTATGTTATTCATTTTGTGTTGTGTGTCTACTTATTATTTTTTCCCCCTATTTGTTTTGCTTTCTTTCCTCAATTTCTTTTCCCGTCGATATGCAAGAGGGAATTGAGAGACATCCTGAACTTGGCAAGAGGCAACAGACACACTCTTTGTTATTTTGTCTTCATGAACTCCAGGGCAACAGTGTCTTCAGCAGCCAACTGTTATTTCAGTGTCTCCCAGCGACTAGATGTGTCTGCAATGTGTGTCCTCTGTCTCTCAATCTGTATCTCTCTCTATCTTTAAAGGGAACAGCAGCCGTGGACGGAGGAAAAACGCCCTGGGTTTAGATTATTATCACAACTTAACAGGTGACCCTTGACCTCTCTGTTCAATCCATCGTTCTTGCTTGCATTCGCTTTCTCTCTCTCTCTGTGTTAATATCCTGCTTCACTCTCGCATAGACAGACCAACCACGCTGCCGTTCCTCTGCCGTTCACCTCCCACTGTACATCATTTCCTGGTGTATATCCTTTTGTAGAACCCTCTGCGTCTCACTCTTATTCTTAACGTCACAATAATCCTTTCATCTCTTCAGATGCAGGGTCACAATGTCTGAACTCGAGACTGTTGCAGTTGCTTATCTGACTCTGTCCTATTCTGTTAATATTAATCAATAGTTTCTTCCTCACAAACCCAGCTTAAGGAAACGCGACCACCATACCTTCTTTGCCGCTAACTTCAAGCTTCATGATACTCTTTCAATGTGTTTCTTTCTTCGAGCACTGCAGCTATGGAACTGCATAATCTTCAGTCATTTGTGTCTTGCAACTCCATACTGGTTAGTGGCCGCGTGTCGCTAATTGAACCTGATCATAGCGGTTTATAAGATAATTTAGCTCCTTGCAGTTAAACACGAGCTTATAAAGATTTAGATTAAAAAAAATGTATGGACTGATTTAGTCAGGAAATGGCACCTGATCTAAACCCAAGTACAAAAACCACTCAGGAAGGGGGGAGGGGGGGTCAGTCACTGTTGGCAGAGCCATTAGTCTGCTGCATAGGAAAAGAAGAGGGCTACTTGCACAGTGAAGCATAAATGTAGTCCTTGAGCATTAATGGAGGGCACTAGAGAACCCTCATCTCGAGTCAAATTGGACAAAGGGTGTGTGTGTGGGTGGGCCCATGCCTGAGAATATATTAGAGATTTTTAGCTAATGAATCAGTGACGTTAAAAACGCTAATGTATCCCTGATTTATTTTCGTTTAAATGTGCACTGTATATTTAACCTAAAATAGCAGCAAACAACTATTTTCTATGTAATGCTATAGTGGGGTATATATTGCATCCTGAGCAGAGTGAATGACATCGCACTCCCTCTGTGTGTGTGTTGTGTTGTAATCTGAGCTCTTCTGTTTTGTTTACATAGTGGCACATGTGGCCTGCCACAAGGTAGTGCTTGTGTGTGCCACGTGGAGAATACGTTTTGTACGGAGACGCTGGTGCGTTTAGTGTGACATCTAGTTGCAGAAAGGCATATAGTCACTTTAACATGTGACTAGAGGGGTTTCTGTTTACCGGGCTTCACGTCACATGCCCAGCATTTAAGATTTTATTTGTAGATCCAGCATCATTTGAGTTATCGCTCACTGTCAGCACCTGAGAAATTTCTTGGGTATTCATATGGTGACATGACACAATGTCCTGAATTTATGAATCCAAATGAGCACAACACATGCAAAGCATCTTTAATTAAGGGTCAGGGTCAGTCTTTGTTGATACGAGCGGTGTTCGCCACTTTGTTTATGTTCCTATTTACGGAGCCAGGGTCGTGTAGAAGTATCTGATTATTTTTTCAACACGCACAGAGAACGGTAAACTAGCGAAATGTGAGGAATTATTTGTTGAATTTGACAAAGTGTATTAGTTTACATCTATCTTGCAATAGCTGACTAGACCTTTAAAGCCCCCGAGTACAATGCTGGCAATGTTTGTTGAAAGTAATTCAGATTTATCGCACAATACACACTTTTTAATATCCGTTGAAAAATGTCACTTTATGTAGCAAATGGAATTTCTAGGATCATGCTGTACATCTTTGTTTTCCATACTGCGTGCATGTGTGCTGTATTTGCCAAGTGCTCTGACAAATTAACAGACTAAACCATAATAATGAGATAATTTACTGTTACAGGTTGTATTGTACAATATATATATTTAGCTCATAATTGAAAAATCTTGTCTGGGGGAAGGGTCTTTATTTATGTAATATTTATTGAATCTTTATTTTGGAAGTACCCATTGAGAACTGACTTTCTTTCAGAAAGAAAATATTGTTTCCTAAATATTCAGGACAGCATTCTAAGTAGAATATAATTTAATACAGGCCCATTTTGAAAATGTTCTGTATCACAAGTAGACTACATGTAGGTTTCTATATTACTAGGGTACGTTATCAGTATCTTCTTTGTTACGTCTAACACACAAACTCCACTCCTCTATTCTTTCTACCGGTCAGATGATTCAGCCTGCAGGTAAATGTTTCTTGCATGTAGGTAACGAGCAGAGCACATTTGACCTTCAAGCCTGGAGGAATCCAATGCCTCTGGAACATTTGGCGTAGCCTCCATTTTGATTTCTACTCGTCTTCTCTCATGTCCGCATCCCCCACAGAACGAACTCGGACTCTGCACTGCACACCAGCACCATGAACCAAAACCCCCAGGACCCCTTTGGCATGAACCAGCAGATGGGCCGCGGCCCAGCACAACGTAACGGTAAGACCCTGTGTATCGCCTTAAATGCAAATGACAATGCTGAACAGCTTGCTGTCAAGTGTTTGGCTGATTGGATATTTGCATAAATCAGCAGGTATACAGGTAAGCAGCTAACGTGGCCAATGGGTGCATGTCCAAATACAAGACCAGGCTGAGCTATTTCTGATGCTAAAACTCAAGGACAAAATGTAGAGAAATCTTCTGGATACTGCTGTAAGATAAAATGTCAGTGGGTTGTGACAAACGTTGAACTTACACAAGATATAAACAGAATTTATTGATAGGTATAATAGTACTGTTTGAGAACAAAGAGAGAGGAGCCTCTTGCTATGTTACAATGCTAATTACTGCTAATTACAGTTTATCAAAATAATTGTCAAGGGTTCAGCCTTCGCTAAGTGCCCAGCCTGGTCTAAATACTAAATAAATGTCAGCCAGTCTAATCTAAACTAGCTGCACATTGTACAGTAAAACCACCAGTGATAGCAGAACTGAACAGTGTACCTCGTGGCATCAGAGGCCACCCATATGATTCAAATGTCACCGACATCTGACTCTCTCTGTCATATAGGAGCCCGGGCCTCAGCTTAGCTAGTTTATGGTGTTTGTGTTTCTCTCTGTCTCGGTAACTTATTAACAGGAAACACAGTCCATCGTCTCTCAACGCTACAGCAATACTTGACTTGACTCACAAATAGTAATCAGTTGCTGTGTTTGTTTATGTACTTATTTATTTATTACATTTAACATTATGTAACATGTAACAGAACCCTTGTTTTAATTAGTTCTGAGAAAAAGTGAATGAATTCAAATGCTACGCAAAGATGGCATGTAAACCGATCTCTCGCTTGCTCTCTCACATATGCATGTTAATTTCCCTCCAATTTCTATCACCCCTCTGCTCTCCGCACCACCGCTCCCAAATCAGCTTCCTGTTGTGAGCAGAAGCGTTGTCATGCGATGGTTGTTGCCGTTATCAGATTACTCTGTTTGATGCAGCATGGAGCCGATTGCCGTCTCCTCCGCTGGATTACCGCTTTGTTTACAAGGATATTGATTTAACCCTTTAACCCGTATTTTTCAACCGCTCGGTAGAACTGCCTTTGTCCTGGTTGGTGTACACGCCTGACCCCCTTTACTCAACCCACATACAGTATCCCCCACCCCATTATATGTATCACCCTTTAAAGGTAGGGACAGAAGGTAGTATGACTCCTGAATTACATTTTATAAGGTAACGGATGATTTGATTCTGCTACTATTTCTATTTCGGCAGCGTTACCAAAATATATTATCAAAATATTTCTCTCTAGCGACTCTCTTAGTTACATCAACATTTATCATAGAAAACAATCTGTGCTGACACAAAATAGTATTTTAAGGCCGTAAGGTACGCCATAGGGTAGGTATCTACGGGGAGACTACGGCATAGGGTCCACGTAGGTGTGACACAGAAGCATATATGGGCCTTTAATAGTTTGACTTTGTAGGGCCCGTGAAGCGCTAGCCTCGCGAGACCATCCTGATCTCGCAACTTCTAATTTAATTTTGCCCCGAGGATCAGTCTGGAACTCCTCATCGCAAGTGTTTGCCTACCATGTAGAGAACAATCCATCTGAAGTTTTTCCCCAAGATGACGACTTCAGTGTCAAATCATATGTAAGGAAGATTGATTGAAATAGATATTAGCGCCAAACTTATCACAAAACGCTTTTGGGTTCCAGACTGACACTTGCGTGAATGGTAGCGTGCAAATTACAAGGCTAGGGTATGTGCTGTATTAGGCAGGTGTAGAATTGCTCTGCCAAGCCTGTAGAAAGAAAAACTTGTAGTATGCTAAGCTACACTATTAGCTTCAATGACAACTTGTTATTTGAGCACTATATTTGCCACAGTTGCGCAGAACCCACTTCTGTAGGATATCTTTCTTTTGTTCTTTCTTTGTTGGCTGTTCTCTGGAAGTATGTTTAGGTATTAATCTGCTTAGTTTGTTATTAGGTTAGGCCTGTTAAAGTAGCAAGAAAGAAAAACAAAACTGACATACTGTATTCAATTTGTTTTTTTATGGGTTCACTTTCTCCAACTGTGCGTAAACGTAAGGGGACTGTAAAGACAACAATATTCCTGGCGTCACTGCTGCACTTGGTGATGTCAGCAACCACATACAAACATACCTAAACCAAAAATAAAGACACCGTCATTTGTCCTGCCCAACAGGTACAGAGACAGGGCGTGGCCACACCTAACAGAATGTGTACACACACCCAGCCAGTGGTCTGTGAGGTCTAACCCGACAATTGTTCTGAAACATACGTTGGTCAATTACATTGCTCCAAAAGATTAAATGAGCCAAAAGAAATACCGGGTAGGTTGTAGGAATTAACAGTTTCCCTGGACAGGATGAAATGAAATGATCAAAACAACACCATTGTTCAGTTGACCATCTTCTTACTTCTTAGCTGTGCAGTGAAAATCTCATATTTTAAACAGACAGGTTGGAAAATACATTACACACATTATTTCAGTTGGTAGGTAGGCTTTTCATTATTCAATGTTCTTTGGTGTAAGGGTTATTGGCTTGGTATTGGTTTTCAATACAAGAACTTGAGTAGCGGGTATATAGCTCATGTCACTTTCTGATACATTCTGATACATTCTTCCCCCTGATTACTATTGATGCCAATTTATACAGTTTGCTGTTAATCTGGCTGACTAATAAAACCTGCCTATACTTCTTGATTTGTGTTTGAAAATGACCTTCTGATTGAAACAAGTACTGTGCTCCCCCCCCCACCCCGATCGAAACAAGTACTGTGGCTGCTGGTGATGCACCGATTTCCCCCCTCGCTCCTCCCCGATACAGGCAAACATGCATCCAGGTATAGGCATTAAATCAAGAAAATGTAATTGTGAAACAGAGTTTTTCCATATCGGCCATTAAAAAGGAAAATCGGACTACCACCAATCTCGTATTTTGAGTGGCCGGCTCCGATCTCCTGCCGATCTATTGGTGCATTCCTAGTGGCCGCTAAAACACAGTTGAGGAGTATACCTTTAAACAGCATCACTGTAAAAATATCATAGGCGGACTTGCTGCTTGCAGAGCCAGGAACGGGCCCTTCTAATTCCTCTATGGAGGATTCTGTATTCCCCAGGCAGAGGTTGGCATACCTGAGGTCCCCTAAATACCCGACCACATATAGCCTATGCTACCCATAGCCAGTCAACTGTTTACCCTAGCCTCTAAAAGTGGCCTTGACATCATGCCAGTCACTGGCAGGATACGGCATACATCTAAGTCTTCAGTGCTGCCCCCTGCAGGAAGGTGGAAATAAGCAGATGCCCTGGACGGGCCCATTGACCCCTTTCTGGGTCCCAGTGCAAGTGGCGTTAAGCCCTGGCTGATTAAAGACACCCTCTAACCAGGAATTACGTATGAGTCACACTGCTCTCAGGTGGCACCACTTAGAGACGGGCTGCCCGCCCGCCTGCTTTCTCTGCCTGCCAGCGAAGAAACAAGGAATCTAACAACTCCTCCTGTTGTCCTCCTGGTAATCTTTATATACATCTTACTGTTGCGGTTATCCAGAGATATGGTTCTTTATATACATCTTACTGTTGCTGTTATCCAGAGATATGGTTCTTTATATACATCTTACTGTTGCTGTTATCCAAAGATATGGTTCTTTATATACATCTTATTGTTGCTGTTTTCCAGAGATATGGTTCTTTATATACATCTTGCTGTTATCCAGAGATATGGTTATCTTTATATACATCTTACTATTGCTGTTAACCAGAGATATGGTTCTTTATATACATCTTATTGTTGCTGTTTTCCAGAGATATGGTTCTTTATATACATCTTACTGTTGCTGTTATCCAGAGATATGGTTATCTTTATATACATCTTACTATTGCTGTTAACCAGAGATATGGTTCTTTATAT
>JAODOY010060513.1:0-17375 GCA_025399855.1 Forbesichthys papilliferus
GTTTATGGGGTGTTCTGTATGTAGCCTATGTATAGTATATACAGAGTAAATATATAGATATCTGCATATGTACACATATTTTTAAAATGTGTAAACACGTATGGACTCACAAGCCATACACATGCATGCACTCATTATGCAAGCTTTAACACTCATCTGCAAGTAGATACACACACACACGGGCACACACACACATTCACACGCGCACACAGGCGCACACACACATTCACACACGCACACAGGCGCACACACACATTCACACGCGCACACAGGCGCACACACACATTCACACACACACACAGGCGCACACACACATTCACACGCGCACACAGGCGCACACACACATTCACACACACACACCCGAGGCCATGCTCCATAGGAAGTGGTTGTCAGTACCATTAAGCATTAATGTGTTAAAGTGTTCTCCTAGCTGTTCCACTCTGTTGGCCTTTTCTCCGTGCCCGCCTTGCGATCCCAGGGTTCCCCTCCAGAAGACACAAACACAGCCTATTCTTAGATGGAGCCTATCTCATCGGAGCACGGGATCAAATGAAATACTCCCCTGTTGTTATGACCTGCTCCATTGACATTGTGTGACTTATAGTCTAATATTGTATCCATTCACATGGGCTGTATATAATGCAGTACTGTACACCGACTAAGAATGAGGAATGAGGAAGAATAAGGTACTTTTTGTAGTTCTTAGAAACCACTCTAGTACTACAGTATCAGTATGTTATTTCTGTATTTTGAAACCTCCAGTTACGGGCAGGGTATTTCCATATGTACTGCTTGTAATACTTATCTCCTGAACTGGGTCGCACACATGCAGTTGTGTTATGGGTTTACAGAGTCACTGTTTAGCTCACCACACGCGCTGCCACACAGCACATTCGCACATTCACAGCACACGCCTGGTAGCACCATGCGGGTCCTCACACACGCCTGAAGCGCTCCACCGTTTGACGAGCCTGACCTCCTGTCACTCAAGCCGGCTGCTGTGCTTATACAGAACCCCCACATGGAGCTGAGCAAGTACAAGACCCTGCCCGGGAAGCTGAGCCGCAGGGGGGGCGCCAGGGCCGAGCGCAACGAAGACGGGGAGGGGGTCGTGGAGGAGCCCTCGCCCGGACAACAATCCCCCGTCCACAGGCTTGAGCAGGACTACGAGCACAGACTCAGTGAGTCCCGACAGCGCTCACTACTAACACATAACTAACTAACTGTGCATTACTACTAACACACGGCTATAGATGTACTAATCTCTATAAACAGATTTCTGCATATCCTGGTTTCTATTTGTAGTACATATGTAGTCAGAGCAGTATTGACCATTCACTTCTGTGTGGAGAGCATAAGATGCAGAACACTTTGGCTGAAATGCAATCTCAGAAAAATGTGCCATTCTCATGTCTCAAGTAGAGCATCTGAATGTAAACAATGACAGAAGAACAGAAGAGGAAGTCTTGGACAGGATATCCGGTTCATTAAAATATCCCAAAAACATTTGTCCCCAGAGGTATACAGTATGGGCGTCTGATGACGTAGAGCAGGGGTGGCCAACCCTGGTCCTGGAGAGCCGCAGCCCTGCATGTTTTAGATGTCTCCCTGCTTCAACACACCTGATTCTAATGAATCGGTCGTTATCAGGCTTCTAACAACCCATTCAGTTGAATCAGGTGTGTTGGAGCAGGGAGACATCTAAAACATGCAGGGCTGAGGCTCTCCAGGACCAGGGTTGTCCACCCCTGACGTAGAGTCTACGCCATCTGACGTTGATAACGTTGGGTTGAGGGTTATTATAGACGATGGGTTCAGAGACTGTACTCTGGCTATTAACATACCTTAACCACCCTCCTTGGCATTTTATTGTGAATAGCATGCATTTTAAAACTCTGCAGTCTGAGGCGTAGCGAGAAAGGTTTGTAGATTGGTTGAAGATTTAAAGAAGAAAATGAATAAAGGTATCTCAGTACAGATAAAAAACTACAGTATGCGCTGAAATATAATGTGCCAGTAATACTGGACCTCTCATTCTGCGCTGGACAAACTTCTGTCCAAACTTTTCTGGTAATACTATCTATCCTTTCTATTATTCTCTCCTGCTTTTGTGTGTTTTGCTGTTGTTGCTACGCTTCTTGTGTCTGTGTGTACGGGCTGAAGTTCGCTGCAGGAGTGCCAGCGCTCCAGCATTAGGTATTGTACATGCACACAGAAATACAGATTTCAGCTATTTGTATTCAGCTCCATCCATATTATCTACATATAAAATGGAAACACTTTGCTATTACAAACGGAGCTATCGGAACCTTGGTTTTGCCAGCCCGCTTGGATTAATCTGTATAAAGCCAGCACCTGTCGAAAGTCTAGCCTAACAGGCGATGAGCTTTGAAGCTTAAAGGTGATTTGAGAGTTTGGGTGAGACACTTTTTAAAGCGGGTGAAGCAATACCCAGTTCAGGATTATGAGGACTCCCTCCTGACTCAGAGAACGGGCCTATGTATGCACAAACAAACTCAGAAGCCTACACACAAGTTAACCTGATATACTTTCAGTACACTGAACACAGCGCACGCTTCCTTTCAACACACACAAAATGAATGAGCTGCTAAAGCATGTTTAGAATAAGTGTGCATGTGAAACCCAAAATGTTTTGGCTGCTCTATTTTCACATTTTCCTATACGGTATATCTAAGCGTATATAAACATTCATAAAACATATAATTTTTAATAAACTAATTTCTGCTACTGTATTTGGCTTTTCTCCACTTCGCTAACCTCCTGTGATTTAGGATCTTCAGGAAAAGATAACCTCTATGATGTGGGTGGGTACTCTGTTAACAACCCCAGCATGGTGTTCTGATATAGTCCAGAGCTAAGTTGTTTTCAATTGGCAGTTATACATACAAATGTAAATGAAAGCTGCTGTCCTTGCCTTGTCCTGTAGTGCGTCCAGAGAAGGAGGAGTCCATTTTGTTGGAGCACTCTCCTCTGTCTTCCGGAGTGGACTCAGGGCAGCAGTCTCCCGTCTCCCCCGAAGCCAGGAAGAGCCACACAGGCATCCGGAAGCTCTGGGGAAAGTAAGTAGCGAATTGTGTTTTGTTTTTGTTTTTTCTCATTAATTTTTTCTATCCATCCATCCATCTTCATCCGCTTATCCAGATTCGGGTCGTCGACTTTTTTTCTATTTTTATTTTATTTGTATTATTATGTTTTTATTATTATTAATTAATTAACTAACTAATGTATTGTTAACAGACAAAAGATTATCTGTCTAAGTATATCCTTTTATTAAAAACTTCCCATAACTATATTATTACATAACATATTTATTTGTTATTTTTCATAGCCAGTGGGAATCAAAACATGCTTACACACAAAAACACACAAAACACACGTCCTTATTTCGCGTTCTATAATTATTCAAGGATCCGTCGCAGTCAGTCTGGTAGTCCAGTCCAGACTGATGACCCAGAGCTGGGAGAGTTCAAGAGGGGGGGCTTCCGAGCCACGGCCGGACCACGTCTGTCCCGCCCAGGAAACACGCGGTAGATACAGAATGAATATCATATAGTTTGGCTTTCTGTTAGGAGCTACTGTTATCACCACTAAATGAACTCCTCCCATGATGTCATTACTGCTGGGTGGGGATGGGTTGATCTTATGACCATTGTCAATCCTTGTCCCATTTCAAGTAAGACAAAGCCTTTGAATGAGATCAGTTCCGACAGTTTTAATACATTTTGTACATTGATTGATTTAGTTGATTCAAATCATTTAAATGTAAGTTGCTCTACCTTTTAAATGCACTTGTATAGGTTAAAAACCCTGTTCATATTTACAGTGTTTTTTGTGTTCAAGTGTTCACTTGACTTTTGTTTACCTATTCTTTCAGCGACCTACATACACCCTTCTCTAAGTGGACAACGGAACAGGTGTGTGATTGGCTGGAGGAGATGGGACTCGGCCAATACGCAGTGCATGCTCAACATTGGGTTAGCAGCGGCCAAACTCTTCTGTCAGCCACACCACATGATCTAGAGAAGGTACACACACACACACACACACACACACGCACACAGAATGACCATCTGTTTACCTGACCTGAATAATCTTCCACCAAGTCAGTCAAACCACAAATTAGTTCTACCTGTCTGAGCACAGTTAATGTCTGCCCATCCAATCAGGTTTCAGAAACGCCTGTCACTATAGTCCAGCATGTCATAACCGTTTTGCATACTTCCCTGTCATGTTATCTACCTGAACCCTCGTCCCTCTGCCATCGTGGTTGAGGGGGATCATTTTGATGTAACACTTCATATGTGCTCTCGCTCGCCCGCGCATGCGTGTGTGCGTGCACACCTCACACACATACACAAACATTTCTTCCTCAGGTGAACATAATGTGTGGATATAATTAACTTAACATTCATACATGTTTACTGTTATTCTGCACAAACATTAACTGTATATGTTTTTGTTTTTTTTAAGAATAATAATATAAAATAAAATAAAAAAATATAAATTTTACAGTGTGTGCTTCACTATGGCACTGTATTAGTGAAATGAATATTAGGGACATTGGCTTAGCTTTAGTGAAATTAATATTGGGGACATTAGCCTAGCTTAGAGAAACTTCAGCTGGTTTGGTACATGCATGGAATCCATGCAAGGAATTTAGCTTGTTTGTGCAGTACTTCTGCACATTGGACACACCCTTCATATATCAGAGACAAATCAGTGACAACCAATTAGATGGAGGAAACATGTCATTCAAAGAGGTGAAACTGAACTATTTCCTACCACAGCGCCCTCTGCCCTTAGCTGTGGCAAACAGCAACACCAGTGACAGATGCACACAGTAGAGAACACTGTGTACAGTATACAGCATACTTAGCTTAGCATTGATACAACACGCTCCTGTACGTTGTGCAGTGTCATAGCCTGTCTTCCTTCGTGCAGGAGATGGGGATGAAGAACCCGCTGCACAGAAAGAAGCTGCTGTTAGCCGTCAAGACGGTTAGCAGTGCCCGGCCTGAGAAGTCAGCAGAGCTGGACTACATATGGGTCACGCGTATGTATAGTATACAATACATACTGATATAGGACAGTGTATATATGAAGAAAATAACACACTAAAATAAACACACATTATAATACTAATAATAAGAATATTTAATAATACTAATATTTATTATTATTTATATTAATAATTATAATTATTATAATAATAATAATTAAAATAATTTCAGGACGCCTTTCAAAACACTCAAGGACATCTTAGATTGTACATAGGCAAATATAAATATCTATATGAAACATTTGGTTATGAAATAACATTCAGTTTTGGACCTAAGGCAGGAACATACATCATTAAGCTATATCTACTATTGTTTTGAGTGCGTGTGTGCGTTAGACATTTTTCCCTCACCATGTGTCAGTTTCTCCAATTCGTGTAAGTGTGAGTGTGTCAGTGTAATCACCGCGTCTTCTTAACCATACATAATGTATGTACAGTAATGTCAGTTATCAGTAATACAGTGCTGATTCCATTGGTATACTAGTAGTATTACTACTTGTTGTAACAGAATGGTTACATCTTCAGCATTATTCCTGTTGACTTTTCAGTGGGAGATCAATAGTGTTACCACATTTTACAAAGCTGTATTTGTGTTCCCAGGCTGGCTTGATGACATCGGCCTGCCCCAGTACAAGGATCAGTTCAATGAAGGCAGAGTGGATGGACAGATGCTGAAATATCTCACTGTGGTGAGTCAGTGTGTTGATAATATTGCAGAAGATGTACTGTCTATTCCTCTGTTTCCAGAAATGTTACAATTCAAGGTCCAAAAGGGAAAGGGATGTGCTTTTGACAGACAATCTAATTCTGCCTGGCTGGCTGCACATTGTGTCATGTTCAGGACAGCGCACAGCAACTTATTATGGGGTGGTGAGGTCTTTAATGACACTGGAGTCACCTCACCTTAAAAGACATGTTGGCAGAAGAAGATTTTCTTTGTTTATTTTGACTCATTCCATATAATCCAGAGGGTGAATAAACAAAGGTGTGTTATTTGCTGGTTTTGTCATCTGGTAGTATTATAACAAATACTGTAGATCGTTCCTTTATTTATTGTACCTTTCTTGATCAGTGGCTCTCAAGAAGGAACTCTGGGAAATTATATTTTTATGAATCAAGCTTTTTCTCTTTATCTTGGTAGCTTACATCTTTCTGTGGTGTTAATTATTGTTTTATTGCCACTTTGTAAAACTATTAATATTTTGTCTCATGGGATACTGTCTTTACTCCCCTTTTTCCACTCCCCCCCCCTCTCTCTCTCTCCTTAAGAATGACCTGCTGTTGCTCAAAGTGACCAGCCAGTTGCATCATCTCAGCATCAAGTGTGCCATACATGTTCTCCATGTCAACAAATTCAACCCCAACTGCCTCAAACGCAGGCCCAGCAAAGAGGTTTGTGTGCGTGCGTGCGTGCGTGCGTGCTTGTGTCTGAATTCATTACTTAATGCATTTAATACTATTCACAACATGGCCGTCGACTGCTCTGATGGTGTTTGTGTGTGATTCAGAACCAGACCACCCCCAGCGAGGTGGTCCAGTGGTCCAATCACCGGGTCATGGAGTGGCTGAGGTCGGTGGACCTGGCAGAATACGCACCTAACCTCCGGGGCAGCGGCGTGCACGGAGGGTTACTAGTAAGTGCACGCACGTGCACAGCCTCACACCCTGTCTGACAACCGGTCTTACGTCAGTATTTGAAGCAGGTTGTATTTAGCCTCTTCTCTTCTCTCGTGTGTTTGCATGCCACAAGCACGTTTACATTCACAGGATCCACTGGAGCAGACACATGCATACAGAGACATACACACACCTGTCGTCTTGGGCAAACAGCATTCTGTAAGAATGGGGACTACCATAGTTGGACATTACAGTAGTTATCAACACACTATTCAGTCTTCAAATTGCTAAATACAAGCAAACCTTCTATGATCTTAAGAGAGCAGGTAAAAGAAGATTAGAGATGAAGATATAAGATACAGTAAGCGCCGTAGAGGGCTTACTGGGCGGTTATTGGGAGTAGTGCTACATGTATGAGGTAGAGCGGTCCACACAATACTTCCTCTGGTGCTCCATGTCGGCCTTCCTCCGCCCTTTCCCCCTCACAGATCCTGGAGCCGCGGTTCAGCTCGGACACGCTGGCCATGCTGCTGAACATCCCGCCCCAGAAGACGCTGCTTCGCCGCCACCTGGCCACCAACTTCGACAGCCTGGTTGGAGCTCAGGCCCATCAGGAGAAGAGGGAGTTCACTGAGGCAGCCCACTGCGGTCCTCTCAACCCCACCGCTAAAGTCCGGGTGAGACGCACGCACATGCACACACACACACACACACACACACACACACCCTAACACATCTTAAATGTAGGACACCAGAATATCTGTCTTTGTCCCCCTGACACAAACAACAACAAAAAAATGTATGTATCTTATGTATACGTATATTTTTGTTGTTGAATGTAGCCTTAGCAAACTAGCTAACACTACAGTGTGGTGTAGCCACATTGTAGAGCAGCAAGCCCTCGTTATCCTGGGGATGGTGTTATTTCAAAGTATAGCCTACTGTATTGGCCTGTTTCATGGACATGGATTAAGCTCTAGATCAAGACTAAATTAAAAATATAATGCAGATCTCCATTGAAAAAAGTTCTTAGTCTAGGACTAGGCTTAAACCTTAATGAAACCAGCCCTAAATGACCACACACACACACAAACACACACACACACACACAATTGACATATATTCCTTCATTTTTAAATGCACATGGACAAATGGACACATGTTCAGATAAAGTATATCCATGTTCATCTCTCCTCCCTCTGAACACACACCCACAAATACACTCCTCTGCCGCTCTGTCTTTAAAGCAAAGCACCTTAATCTGTGTGGACGTACTGGTGTGTGTGAGAGCTGTAAACTCTAGCTCCTCACGGCCACTAAAATGTGGAGAGCAGGGTGGAGCTAACACAGCCCAGCACCTGGCATAAGCCACAACAGCAAGCCCTCTGTATGACATCTCCTGCTGAAATCAGCATAGTATAATCCACCAACACAGAATTCACTGTGCTGTTTTATAGCTGCGCACATCGAGAATGGGGTTTTTTCATTGCCATTTATTTCTAGTTTTTGTTTTTCTGTCAGTGGAACAATGACAGATATGCTGGTGGTGTGTGTGTGTGTGTGTATGTGTGTGTATTATGGGGATTTTCAATTCATTCATGGACAATTATTTTACATATTTACTGTGGTACATTGAATCAATAACATTGAATACATTGTTCATTCTGTAGTTTGGCCCACAGGCTATAAACCTACAGTGTCAAAGGTCAACAGGTTTTAATGGTGCACTTGGAACAGCCTTAGGTGCTGCTTAGATGACTAGATTATTATCACCAGATGTTACTGACCATGGCCTTCTTCTCCTTCTTCTTCTTCTCCCCTGCAGCCAAAGAAGTTGGTCTTCTCTAACTTGACCCACCTGCGGAAAAAGCGTCCAGACGACTCCACAGACTACATATGTCCTATGGACGCCGCCCTGCCCCCTTCAGGCCAGCCTGCGGTGAACGGGACGCACTCCGCAGGCTTCGACCAAGATGCCAACTGCGCCAGGGACCAGGTGGGCCTTGATGACAGCTGATTTGATCCATCTCCATGACAACCATGACCAGCGTTGTCACGCATCCCATCATCAGCCAACCAGCTAGCACTGCTACTACTCCACTTTCTTGCTTGCAGACCATAATACCTCAGCCCCTCCTCCCGCCTTTAATTCCCTGCCCTCTGGTGTCTAAGTAGTATCATTACATCATTTGAAGTATTTTACAAGCTCTCCTATTTTCCACGATGTGGTGGAAGCGGCTTGCCATATACCAGATATGGTTTAAAAACATTTAATCCGAATCAGATACATCTCGAGTATTTATTCAACCCTCACCCTCTATCCAGCAGACCCAAGGCTCAGGTGTGTTCAATTATTAGTTACTAACAAAAGGAACACTATGGACTGAGACTGCACACATAACGTCCTGTAGTCTATATGTGGATTAAGCCAACTATGTAAAACGTTTGTGTACCAGGATCACTTACTTTTGTACATTTACGTTTGCGGGAGCAAGCATATGAAACACGTTTTTTAATGAGTTTTGAGTTAAGATATTGTTTTGTCATATGGTAACATGAATATGTGCAATATTTGCATAATCTTACAGAGGGATTTAATTTAATATTTATGTTAGGATTAGTCACTAAGATCAGATAATTATAACATGTTGTGGTTAAACATGATATGGGGATTTTTTTTTACTGTTATTTTCATATGTAACAGTTATAATATTTTTATAGCAATTAACGTACTGCTTCAATATAAGAAGCATGCTTGTTATTATGGAAATGTGAACATACTTAACATACAAATCATTTAATTAAAAAAAAATATGTGTGTAAAGCTGTTAGCTTCATTTTAAAACAGTGGAGAAAAATAAATGCCCATCTATAAAGATATTTTAATCTTATCATTTTGGATTAAATATTAAAAAGTAAATGGGTGTAGATTTCACTAAAGTGATTATACATTATTTCCCCCTTAATGTGTTGTACTTTGTTAAATGTGTTTGTGTTATAGTGCATTTCCATGGTCATTTACAATTTATGTAAATTACCTTATTTATAAACTATTAGGCTTATTTATATCAAGCTCAAGAGACCATAAAAACATACAGTGCTGTTCCTAGCATGCCTCAGTAACCCCAGTGAACCACTAACCTGCTGACATTATCGCCCTCATCATCGCCATGGTTGCAATTCCTGTCTCTAACTCCAGCCGGCCCAGCTTTGGCACTGTTGACCTGTTTGAGCCAAGATGGCGTCTGATCATCATTACAGCAACCCTTTGAGCTGCATGTTGGAATATGATATCATTTTAACACATGTACACAGGTACATTTCTAATACATGTTTAGTATTGTATTTACCTCTATGCAAATTTAAAATATTTGCATTGATTTCTATCCCATTATTAAGAGCGCTTTCTTTATACATGCATTTTAGGTAGGTGTGTGTGCGTGTGTGTGCACGTGTGTGTGTGTTTGTGTGTGTGTGTGTGTGTGTGCCTGCGTTTGTATGTGTGTGTGTGTGTGTGTTGCAGATGGTGTTCAGAGAGGGTACCATTTTACAAATAGAAGCTCTATCTAAAGGCATCAATAACCTCACAGTAAGTGTCTACCTACCTATCCTCCCTGGTTGATTTAGCATGATACATAATGCCATATTCAATTTGTCCATTTAGGAGAAAGACAGAAACACAAATGAGGTCAAACTGCACAATATCAGTTTGAAAACCTTATACAACTATGCTTTACAATCTGTCAGTATTAGCATACAGTAGCCTACAGTATGTATTTGCTTGCTAAACTAATATTCCTGCTCTGAGCTGAATTTGCTTTCGCTCCAAGTCTTGTGGAACCTGGCAACCAGCATTAACAATGCAGCTTGGATCTTTGGTAATCTTTCAGGAATGTCAAACAACAGATATTTTAAATGAATGCGGATGTATTTCAGTAGATTTTCAATTGTTGAACTAGCTCATGGCACAATGCATAAAACAATACTGTTGTAATGAGGGTTTAATTAATTCAAAGGTATATTACTGTAAAATAGGCACAAACCTGATTCCATGTCAGTAGCAGAAGCTGTCTAAAGCATGCTCTTTGCAAGCAGTCTAACACATTGCCACCCATCAATGCTTTGATTCCAGGACCTACTCAGCCTAGACGAGATGAAGCGGTCTCATACGGCGCTTGTTTGAGGGGACAGACGAGATGCTGTTGGCTTTCTAATGCTGTCAATCTACCCCAGTGGCCATTTTGAACTAATCTTAAACCCTGACCACAAGCACCAGGCACAACCTCACAGTGTGTTGCCTGTCCCTGCTACTTCAAGCTACTGTACAAGCCACTGATACCTCCATTAATAACTACTCATGTTATTGACTGACAGTTTAGCAATAACAGTAATATAATTAAAGTGAGGATGATTTTAATGATGATGTAATTTGTGTGCCATATAAGTATCGATAAAAATACCAAAAGACTATTTGGGCCATTTTATTAGAATTATTATTATTAATAATATTTGTTTTCATATTTCTTCTATGCAATTTACTCTCCAAGGTTTATTGGTCATATTTATGCCAGTGCCAGTCTTATATTCCACAATACAATTTCTTTAGTATTTTGTGTTTTATTATCCGTTGCAATTATTAAATAAAATGCCTTATTTCTGAAGTTTGTGGTTAAAATGTATGTATGCATGTAACAGTGGGCTTTTTTGGTTTTAGTTTTTTCTAAACCTTCTCACTCCTTTGAAAGCATAAATGTCTGTATGTCTTAAAAAGTGTTTCCCTAGGTCACATGGGTTTTTGTACAAATACATTACACCAGTACCTACTTTAAATCTTTTTTTTAAACTTTTAGTTTATTTAGTTAAAACCTGCTGGTTTCTCAGAAAACATTTAAAAGGTTTAGGTCTCCACCCTATTGTGTAAACGCCTTTGGTCATTAGTACAAGCTTGTACAGATGCTTTTTCTCTGGTAACTGGTAAGATGAGTTTTTGTTGACTTACTTAAATTTCCATGAGTTTCCCACTGCTCAACGGGAACTAGTATCCATGGCAGCTTGATCTTGAAGCTGTACTCGCAGAAACATCCCTGTACAATGCTACATGCGCTGTACACTTTGATGGTGTAACCACTACCCTCCACACGTTTTAGCAGGCCAGAAGAACAGGGAGAAAGGCAGGCAGTGGACTAGCCAGAATTACAGAGGATCACATTCCCAGACAACTCTTGGTGAGTTATAGTGTTTTTATAGACTGTATTACTGTATATAATATGTAAGTAGAATAAATCAGTAATTTTGTGTGAGAGAGAGAGAAGCAATTATTGAAAGTAGTCTAGACACAGTATTATTTTCTACAGTATATGCCTTCATTCCATATGGTGAGAATGACGGGTAAAGGTGAATTTGGCTTGTGAATGCAGTTCATTGCTTACTGAACTAATTAGGTTAGGTTACTTTATTAATACATAAAGGTAGATTCATTTTGCGGTGAAAGAATCATCATCGCAGTTCATCATGACACAGACAACAGACAAACATGGATTCTAACAGTTCATAGAACCATACTTGTGTAAAATAATAAGAATATGTATAAAATCCATAAAAGGTTTTGTTTAAAATGTAAAAATAAATAAAATACAAAAGACTCAGATATCATCTGACCAGTGCTGCTTATGAACGGTTTAATTGTCTAACGGCTGACGGGACAAAGCTGTTTAAAATTAGAATGGCAACGTAATATCAAATAGTACATGTGTTAATAACTCTACATGTTGTGTACAGTTTGTAATTATAACCAGTAGTATTTTCTACAACACATATTGACAAAGCTAGTCTGTAATCAACGTCATGTCTCCAGTGTATTAGGGAGACTACCCTCTGAACTTCGTCTGCCCCTCATCACTCACACATCATGGGTGTGAACAAGAGCAAGCCCACCACCGCCGCCACCACCGCCCCCGACACCGCCACCGCCCCCGCCATCACCCCCACCCAGCCGCCCTCTAGCTTTGCCGCCCACTTCAGCACCATGCGGCGTTCCAACCCGCTCTCCAGCGCCAACGGGCCAACAACACACCCGAGCATCTTCTCCACGCTGTGGCGCCCCAGCGCCTCCGTCTCCAACCCCACTGACTTCATCCCCCTCTTCACAGACTGCATCTCCACGGCCGCCTCCAGGACCCAGGAGTATCTGGCCTTCAAAGACCCCGAAGACAAGTTCCACCCTACCCCAGACGTTCTCACCCAGGTTAGCAGCTGATACGCTCTCCAGACTGGAAATACTGCATAACATTATATAAAAGTATTAACTGCAGATAAATCATGTACTGTATCCCAGTACACTGCGATGAGATATTTTTTAAGGAGCATGAGATGATTACATTATCTTCTTGTAATTATGAATGTTACTGTGTACATACAGTACAGTATAGTGAATAGGCTACATGCTGTATACAGTACATAATGTAGCTAAAGAAAATGGTTCAAGCACTTGAACCCTTTAGTATCAAAATGTTGACAACAATTTTAAGTAAACATTTTTTAGTGGCATGTTGGATTTATGCTGGATACCTGAAGGTTGGCCTGTGCTGGGTATGGAACTCATGGCCTTTTGAAAATATCTGATTTCCTGCTATCCAGCACATAAAAATACAGCTAAAAACAAGCTTAATTACTAATACATGCATAGAAATGGTCATAGTACCATTGAGAGTCAGCACACATGCTTTCTGATCAGTGTTGGGCAGTAACTAGTTACTAAATACTAGTTACTGTAAAAGTAATACTTTCTTCAGTCACTAGTAGTGTAACTGATTACTATTTCCAAACAGTAGTAATATTACAATTACTACTCCAAGCAATGCTGCATTACTGCGTTACAACTAAGAATTATATTTATGGTCCTAGCAAGGGTAGGCTAATTGAACCAACCTGTCCAATCATCTGGTTTGAGAGGCTGCAATGTTTTCACTTTGGCTGAATGTTGACTCCTAAGGTTAAGTTTTACTACAATATAGAGAATTCAATTCTTAAATGAGCTGGCTACACAGGTTGTCATTTTTTAGAAGGCAGGGTATTGATTGTGAAAGTAATAATAGAACTAGTGATGTAACTAGTTACCTTTAATACATAGTAATAAGTAAAGTAATATTATTTATTTTGAAGGAGTAATAAGTAAATAGTAACTTATTACAATTCCTGATTCAGTTGCCCAACACTGTTTCTAATACTACTTTATAACATCATAGAACGCTTGGCTGTTGATGTATGGCTTTGCCTGATTTGCATTTCAGAAATCCTTTAGAAATCCTCTATCCTTCCAGGTTTTCCTCATGACCTACATCAATCAGAGCTTGAACCTCAGCATGACAGAAAGCATCAACTGCACTGCCATGACGCCAGAGCAACACATTCTTCTGGGGGCAGACTGGGTGTGGAACGTGCTGGAGAAGCCCACCAAGAACCCTCGAATTCAGATCGCCGTGCAGGTGATGCACCTAGACGACAAAGAAGGCGCCGCGGAGGAGAACCTTTCCTCGGATGCGTGCACCGAGTCCATGCAGATGGCGCAGAAGGAGTCCGGCCACCGCACCACTTGTGAGAGGATGGTGGAGTTCTGCGCATCCGTTGGCAAAGACTGCTACGCGCTCTTTTTGTTCTTCGGAAAGAAGAACGACAAGGAGAATATCTACGGGGTGCTCAGCAACAACTTTCAGGCCGCCATCGGGAAGTGCGACAAGATCGACAGGAATTTAGTGGAGAACTTCTTTAAAGGGACGAGGTATCTCCACACCCCAACTGGGATGCTGCAGGCCATTATCACCAAGAAGGAAGGAGACCCTCTCACACTGCTCATTAAGTTCAGCTGAACCATGTAAACTGTGCTCTAGTTCATATTTCATTTCATTCATATTTCATCACCAATAGTGGATATAATAATAAACATTAGATATACAGACAGTATTGTATTCAGTTAATGTTTCTGTAAGATAATGGGTGCAGAGGAACTCTACAAAACTTCAAACTTTCTCATACAAGTCTAGTCAATTTCAATGGTGCTTATAACTAAATGTAAATGTTAAACATTATTGCATAGCCTAAAATTACTAAGGAGTTATTTTATACATGTTAGCCAGTGAATCTAACACATTATTTGAGGCAAAATATTATATTTGTGAAAAAAATTGGTGTTCAGAACTATTGTTTACATTCTAGCATAAACCAATGGTTTCATTGTTTCAAACAAACATTGAAACATTGATCCAATGACATCACATACTAACAAAAGACAGTAGGAGCCAAGTCAAATGTTTGTTTATCTTATAAAGAAGATCAAACCCAGTGCTGCCCGAGGAAGATTCCCACATGTCCAGTCACATAGCATCCACAATTAAACTAGACAGATTGTTATTTTCTCATTATATTTCTGTTCTGGGGACATTGGCTGCATTGCTATTTAAACCTACAGTATGTGAACATGTAGAAACATTAATAAATTAAACACACAAGTTACCAAGAAATCTCTCCACTGCTGAGTGGAGATATTTAATTTCAATATTATTTGTTATGTGTACATGCACTGTGATATGTGATATATATATATATATATAAGTACAGTATATTGACGCTTTAGTTAAATGTATAGGGGGTTATTTTCCAGAATAATGGGCTGCACTGTAAGTTATCTTCAATAGAAATCTTTTTTTCTGTGTGTCCAATGTATACCTATATTGTATATTCCAGGGGAGACCCTTTTACCTTGCAAACAAGATATTTCATAACATGTATTCAAGTGCTTCAGTATCTATGATATAATAAATTATACATATACTGTATTTTGACACTGAATAAAAATGTAATCATTTGTCTCAGCCACACAACAATCCAGCTCACCAAAATGATAACCAGAAGAAGCTCACTGGCAGAAAATGTTTCTTGAAGAACTTGATGAGTAAACATGAAACTCTTGGTTATACATTTCAATTTACCATACAAGTTAGTGTACCTGAATAGTTTTATTGTTCAGAAAAACAATGATCAGCTAGCCAGAACCGTCCACACATTCGCTAGCTACATCTGTGTAAAAGCACATATAGATGTAAACAAGAAAGCTGCATTACCCAAATGTGTTCCTAAACTAAAAGTCTGAAAAATGGCATAACCAAAAAGTGAAAGAAAATAATACTACATTCTGGTGGATGCTTAATAATACACACTGTTGCCACTTCAATTCAACTTTTCAGAGGCTTTACATAAACATTTACTGCCACAAAAACTCACACTTTCAGTTCAGTGACTCTTGTTCAAGTTGATGTCTCAAGCTATAACTCTGAGGTAGGCTGAGGTAGAACTGTTATAATGTATCTGATAAGAATCGGTTTCCTACCCCCACACATATTCGTACCGTATAGTTTCTAACTAGCTCACATTCATTTTTGAGCATCATAATGTAACATTTCTTCCATGTGGATATCAGAGCAGAACACAGAAACCAGTACAACCAGTAATAATAAAATAATTGCTACCTTAAAAACGCATGCATCATAGTTCATCCTTCCCTACCGAGGTTCCACCTCTATGTCCCTGACGCCCCTGACGCCCACACGTGCAAGCAGCCGTGTGGTCAGAAGGCTGAGAGACCAGCTCCATGTCAGGATGCCTGGTGGCTTTGCCGGTCTGCCGTTTGGAGTACATGTCAAACACTCTGTAATAGTAGCAGTAGAGTCTGTGGGGCTGCAGGAGCTCTCTGGCCCGCGCCTGGCCCACTTTAGCTATCTCCCGGGCCTCTGCGTCGTGGCTCTGGGCCCACTTGATCTGCTGGATGAGGTCGGAAAGGCTTCTTTTCACGGGAACGTAATGGACGCCCTCAGCCAGCTGTGAGTAGAAGTGCTCATAGTAAGGAGAGCTCTGCTTCAGAACCAGGCTGTTGCCCAGCAACAGGTAGGGAAACCTGTAGGCAGCAACTGTTCCATCCACGTTGACTTGGTACTTGTACTGAAAGGTGCGAGACAAAAGTGTGAAATGACAGCGTTTGAATTCGCGTTATGGTTTTGAGGCACCTGTAGGGAGCAAGGTAGTGACACCTTAGGAGAACTGGCGATGGGTGGGAGGGGCGGCCAGCTGTCTGTCTTAGCAAACTATCCCTGTGTTCAGGATGGTGGAATGTTTCCGAGGAAACGTGGAAACAAAACCGTTCGGTGAAGACGTTCATTGTCTTCACTGAAGACGTTCACAACGTTCAGTCCAAATTGTGTTTCGTTTTTATTTACACACCCATGTCGATTTGGGATCACTGTTGTTCTACCTCAGTGTAACATTCAGCATGTAGGCTCTTTGAATTGTTATAATCCTGTATCTATGTCTGTCATTTGCCCTCTGGAGACAAATGAAGATGGTTGAGGGGCTCTGCACTTACAGACACTTGAGCAGTGACCCTTATACAGTAGACACCAGTTGAAAGAAATGTCCACCCACAGAGATGTTTCAAGTTTTTTTTTAGGTTAACTTCCCACATTGATGAGAGGAAGTCAACAAAAGATATTTATAAAAGGTGTCAAAACAGCAATGTGACCAACTGCTTTTATGTAGCGCTTTTATCAGTATTTTGCCTCACATTCACCCACCAATGGTGATTGCTGCAACCAACCACCGTGAGCAGTTGGGGGGGGGGGGGGGCAAAAAT
>JAODOY010060552.1:0-17368 GCA_025399855.1 Forbesichthys papilliferus
TGTGATGTTAGCACTTTGGTCAACCTAGTTGTTTTAAAATGTGCTCTATAAATAAAATGGATTGGATTGGATTGGAAAACACCGTCAGCCACGAAATAAACCAGACAATGCAAACTTTTGTTGGCTAATAATTATTTCCTATCAGTATGCATTGTAGTGTCAAGCCTGATCCAGTCTATAGCTGTATAGCATTTTCATTCTGTATATCATTTTTATCCATCCATCCATCCATCTTCTCCCGCTTATCTGTAGTCGGGTCGTGGGGGCAGCAGCTCCAGCAAGGGACCCCAAACTTCTCTTTCCCGAGCCACATTAGCAAGCTCTGATTGGGGGATCCTGAGACATCCCCAGGCCAGTGCTGAGATATAATCTCTCTACCTAGTCCTGGGTCTTCCCCGAGGCCCTGATATTTTATGTACAGTACATTTATTCAACAGCTGAATCAAACCATTAACCGTACTCGTAGAATTTGGTTGCTGGAAAGAGAGACAATGTATTTTCTACACCTGCCTGTGTGTTTATGTATACAGTACACATGCACTCAAGCACAGGCACACTCATGCATAGACACATGCACGCACGCACGCAGGCACACACACACACACACACAATAGTATTTATTTTGATTGTTAACCCTTTACCATGGATCTGCTATCCTGGAAATGATAGAGGTGCGTTGCTCCCCAACCCCTCTAGGGTTAGACAGCTCTATTGTATGTTAGACAGCTATAGACATTGGGTACACAGTGAAAGCGGTCAAGAAGACTTGCGTCACCTTTTCTCCCTTTAAACTACACGAGACGACAACATGGACGCGGTGTTTTGCTCAATACGCAGTTTGCGGTCTGTGGAAATACTGTAGAAACCATCATATTACTCCCCAAAGCAGGGGTAGGGGGAGCCGCAGCCCTGCATGTTTTAGACGTCTCCCTGCTCCTACACACCTGATTCTAATGACTGGGTCGTTATCAGGCTTCTAACACACACACTTCTAACTTTGTTCATTAGAATCAGGTGATTAAAAAGATTATTGGTGTGTTCTGAACACACCTGGCCACAAGAGGGAGATCACTTTTTGCCATCGGTATTTCATATCACTCCATAAAGGATTGTGGAGAGAGTGAGTGCACACGTTGATTGTGCAATAAATAGAATATAAGCAGGTCTCGGATGAATACAGTAATATCGTAGCTGAGACCGTGAGAATTCTCATCGGGTCCAATACAGCAATAAGGGTAATGTTTTGCTGAGAATAACCAAATAATGATCAACGAGTCTTGCCTGCGAGTCATTTTGAACTATTACGGTAGAATTTCCTTTTAATCAATGAAAAGCCACCTTCTTAATATGACCATTAAAACGGAGGTTCATGTCCCATAATCCCACACAATGCCATACCCTAAAACATAGGATTATGCTGTGCAGTATATGGATTACATCTTTGTCGAGGATAGGCCTATTTACTTCTGAACAGGTGTTGCGCCTAATTCTGTGTCCTGCCGAATTCAGTGACATTTTCGAAAGTGCGCATGCGCCACCTCAAATCATGTACAATCTATTAGTGTGTGTGTGTGTGTGATTTCTCGTTCACTGTTTGTCTCGGTCCCGAAGTGTTTTAGTTCGGGAAAGGGTTACTTAAAGGTTAGCTATATCGATGGTGGTTTTCTCTGCAAAAAGCGTGTGATTTTAGCGATTTCTGAATAAACCGTTAATAGTAATCTACGTTATCTACACCAGCCTCGTCGTTTTAAGGTTAATTGATGTCTAGATATGTCTAAATATTATTTATAGATCTATCAAACTATTTCATGCCTTTTCTGCTTTATTTAACATACTTCGTTTTGAAAGGGTCACTGAATTCGGCAGGACACATAATTAGGCGTAACACCTGTTCTGCAGGAGGCCTACCGTAGGTATGAGTGGCGAGTGGCCCTTAAAATATAAAAACATATATTGCATAATGTAAAGGGGCCTGATTGAGCTGATAACTTAATTAATCGTATATTAATCTTGATAAAACTACAACTTCAACAGCAATTCTGAAAAAGGGCTTTTCATTGAATTCAATTAATTCAGTTTGGTCTATTATCATTGGTGTAATGCTTGTGTTGACGCTATCCATGGCTACATACGGCCTGAATATCTGACATTGGACATGGCGTGCAGTCCCTTTCCAACCGAGCGACCTGTTGAGTCGTGGACACGCCGGTGTGTCTGGAGTTACTGTAAACCCGCAGAGAGAGGGAGGGAGAGAGAAAGAGAGAGAGAGAGATGGGGGGTGGGGGGGGGGGGATGAAAGAGTTAATCGTTCCCGATGTGCGGAGCGCTCGGCGGAGGTGTTTAGGCTGTTGTGGTGCGGACGGAGTCAGCGCACACTGGCACGGCGGCGTCCAGATTCCTGCTCCGACCTCCGAGCGCTGTCAGTACAGAACGATGGCGCGGAAGAAGATAGCTCACATGGATTTTCACAGCGTTGTTGTCTTCCACCGTTGAGCCGGTGGGAAGGTGTGGTGCGGACCCACAGCGCCCATGGACGGGCAGGCGAGGTTTTACGAGATGGAGAGTCTGAGCGAAAACCCTGGCAAAGCGGCGGAGTATCTGAAGGAGCTGAACAAGATAATTGAGACCCAACAGGAGCTTCTGGAGAAGCAGAGGCTTCGGATCGACGAGCTTGAACTTCAGGTGACGGGTCTTTGCGAAGAGAACGCCTGCCTCAAAGAACAGCACCAACAGCATCTGGCGACATGCAGGCTCTTGCAGGGCAACGGTCACTTCGCGTTGGGCGCCATCAAGGAAAATGTGTCACACGAAAAGTAAGTTGCGGGCTTTGTGTGCTTTAAGAAAGTGTGTGCGTGTGTGTGCGTGCGCGTTTTGTGCGTCAGGAGTGCCGTCAAGCTTTTTTACCAAACGGTGCCACGCAGAGCTGCAGAGCGCCTGGGTCGTTCGGCCAGGTGTAACAACATGCTGAACATGCTCAAATGCGTACGGTAGTTCGTTTCTACTTGGTCTGATTATGTTACGTGTCCAGATTAATTTAGACTTGTGGTTACTAACATTTATTCTGTTAGAGGTGTGCAACGCGAATTATGATGTAAATGAGAAGACATAAAACATGAGCAGACTCTCGGTCTAAATAAGGTTGCTGTTGTTTATTAGTATTTTCCCAAAAAATTATTCGGATGCATTTTCTTTAAGGGTATTCTTTAAGACCTTATAGTCAGATAGTGGCTCACAGTGTCAATGTCAACTGATATAAGCAACCACACCTATTGTACAATGCACTGTAAATAAGGAACAGCCCTGACGCACATACACACAGGCTACCATTTTGATTTCATATATGTATCTTTAAATATGGCTTATTGATTGTGCATGTTCTTGGTAAATCTAGGTTATTTTTGTACTTGACATTATGGAACAGTTTGGTGGTGCGGTTTGTGTTATTCCTTAATTACCTCACTTTTTCTAACTTAAATGTAAAGTTTATGGAGATCTGCACAATGACAAGCTGCCAAGTCATGATAAACTATTGTATGGCGAATACAAAGTCTAATTTACACTTACAAACTTTTAAAACAGAGTTTTACAGTGTTTAGCAGACACGTTTATCCAAAGTTAACAATAGCTGATTAGGTCACGCAAAGCAAATCAGGGCCATTCATTGTTTTTAACATAGCATAGTATAAGGAAAATAAGCTTTGGCTAATGTAAGTGCTCTGGGTGGAGAGGTCTAATAAATACAAAATAAAACAAAGGAATGTTGCAACTTCACCTCCTGTAAAGCCAGTGATAATGGTACCAAATTGGCTTCCCACCAACTTACAGGGATCTTCAGTTCTGAGCTATAGGACAACATCACATCCGGGCCAATCAGAGTCCTTCAATTGGTACACACACACTGACTAGGAATATAGGAATCTCTAGAACACACGTGTGCACACACATAAATACACATGCGCACACACACACACACACACACACACAGAGCTTACAAGGTGTCTGTAATGCGAGCAGCAGCAGCGTCTGTCTGGGCATGCAGTGTTGTTATGAACTCCTGCTCGTGTGCGTGCGTGTGTGTGTGTGTGCGTCTATCAGAAGCTGCTCTTTTAACCATGTCAAGGCTCCAGCTGTTTAAGCATTAAAACCCCTTTGACCAAGCATTTCCCAGCCAGTTATACCTCCTATGTCGGTCCATAGTATTTACTCACCGCATGTATATAGTGCTTTGCTTATATTATTATTATATAGCCTTACATTCACTTCAGCCATGCCCTGCCTGACCAGGCACAGTGGTCAGGTGGCACCTTGACACTTGGTGAGGCATTAGTGGGGTGTGAACCGACATCTTCTCAATAATCTGTCACACAGAGCTACTCACTGCACCACTGTCGCAAGACAGCAAATATATATTGTTATTACGTTAAAGACATTAAGACGAGGCTCTTTTAGTTTTAAGAGACGTTTGTTTACACAGCAATACATGAAACAATACAGCAATACTCCTAATGTACCCCTAATGTACAAACGCTGCTCTATGGTACCAGCACCGGTACAGTCCTGCTGTTGTGCCAGTGCATATGCTTAAATGCCGCCCTATCTTTCCCCACTCTGACAACATGATGCTACATTGCCCAAGTACAAAAGCTGTAGACGTCGTTTGCAAAACCATTTTGGGGCCGTTGTCGATGATTCCTACGTTTTTATTTAAAGGCTCACTCCTCGATTGTGTTGCAGAAATATTTGCTAAATCTTCTCTGACAATGCCAAACATCTTTTCTTCACTGATGACTCTTGTTTGGTGTGGTTTCGTGGATTGGGTGATTGAAGTCTGAAGAAACAAGACATGTCTGCACAATTTATTGTTTTGAGCGTCAGTAGCGTGTGGAAGAACCACACAACAGCCTGGCCCCTCCTCCTCATGCTGGTCACCATGGTCACACACTGCTGTGGGATGGCATCACATTCTTCAACCAGCATTTGACACAAGTCAGCCAACGTGGTTGTCTTGGTAACTGGCATGAACAGCACGTCCAAGCTGACCCCACAAGGGTTCACAAATGTTTGCTCGTAGTTTATAAACTATGGGAGCTGCTTGTTAAACAAAACTAAACAAACCAAAAAAAATCATTTTACAGTGATAGCTTTAACCACAAGGGTAATACCGAACGCAAGTTGAGGACATTTCCTTGTAATGTCTTTACATTCACATCCTCTCATGTATGAAACGACAAAATAAAGGATGGTTCTGGCTTTTATGCACCTGTATTCATGGAGGTTGCACATTTACCTAGCCATGTGTCCTTTACATCACATTTCTTCACAGCAAGAGCGGTGTCATGTATTACTGAGTAGAAGGGGGGGGGGGGGGGAAATATCGCCTGAGGAGATATGAAAATTGGTAGACTAGAGAATTTATCAGGGCTCTGACTTGACTCTGTGAGTAAGCACATCTGCTATAATTGCTTTGGGCAAGCTGTGAAATATGCGGCACTTGTCATGCATTTACAGCCAAAATAAAAAATATTGTTTCAAAGGGAAAACGGTGCCATGTTTGTGCCCCAGGGCGGCCTCGACAGGAGACCTCTCTGAATACAAACACCAAGAAGAGCAAAAGGGTGATGACATGGTGATGATAATGGCACACTGTTATGTCCGAGGATAAACACACATCTCCTCGTGAGACCATCCTGATCTTGCGAGCTTCAAATTAATTGAAATTGAAATGCGTTGCGGTGCAAATACATTTCAATCAAACTTCCTTACATACGATTGGACCTCCTACCTTTATCTCACCCAATCAGAACATTTAAAATCAACAAGAGCACCGGTAGAAACCAAAACATACAACATACTGCTGATGTCGTCATTGTGGGAAAAGATGCCGCTGACTGCCTTGATTGTGGCAAACACTTCTGCATTGAGGGTTCCAGGCTGCTAGCCTCACGAGACCATCCTGATCTTGCAAGCTTCAGTTTAATTTCGCCATAAGAATCAGTCTGGAAAGCATCGGGATCATTTTGAATGTGTCGAGTAGCAACTGAACTTTCCAACCAGTGTCGTGTTTATAGCTATATGGGCGTGGTTATCCAATCAGCGTCGTTTTATAGCTATATGGGCGTGGTTATCAATCAGCGTCGTTTTATAGCTATATGGGCGTGGTTATCCAATCAGCGTCGTTTTATAGCTATATGGGCGTGGTTTTCCAATCAGCGTTGTGTTTATAGCTATATGGCCGTGGTTTTCCAATCAACGTTGTGTTTATAGCTGCACTGACGAGGTTTAAGTGTGCCGACCATGGTGCAGCTGGCGAAAACGACCAGATGGTTCAAGTACAGCCATTCACAAACAGTTTCAATGTACGGCTCCCCAGATGGACTCGTGACGGGTTACCAGACTACTTGCTGCAAAATTAAATTAGAGCTTGTGAGATAAGCACTGGCCTGTAATGAGAAGCTCGCTGGGTGTGGGATTCAGCCTAGTCAATCGTCTTGGTCATGTGTTGGTGTGTTGGTAGTGGACATGAATCTGATTGCTGCTGCCCAGAATGAAAAGCAGATAGCTACTTATTGCATGAGTGGGATTTGCTGATGTGGACCTGTGTGTATCTGTCAATTAAATAAAATGCAATAAGATAAAGTAGAGCGAGACGTTATATGCTAGCAATACAGACGCACCTGAGTTTATAGTGTATTGTCCTGTAGGTGTTTATCTGATTGGGGTTTCACAGTGGCTCTAATGGCTTTCACTCCAACATGAATGTGTTTTCACTAAGAACCCGTCATCCCAGTAGCTCATGTGTCAAATACGGTATTTACACAGCTCACGCTCACCGCCAAATCCCTCCCTGAGGCTGCGTGGACTGCTGGGCTGTGTTGACAGCACATGGATGGAGGCTGGTCCATTTCACTTCATCCAGTAGATCAAACTGAAACTGTGGACGCACGTCAAGAACAGCTCTGGCAGGGAGCTTGAGGCTGGGCTCTGTGGAACAATTCATTCACAGCGCGTTGAACGATTCACAACGTTACACCTGTTGTGACACCTATAATGGAAATTTAAACGTGTATTTACAGTGCTTACGTGTGCGTTTAGCTCTTTTTAAAATGTGGATATTTTACGCTATATTTGTTTTACTCTTTAAAACAAACACAACTGCGTTGTGCCTTGCTGTATGAATTGTACAAATAAAGCTGCCCCTTGTAAACTATAAACCAGTGAATAAATAACTAAACACCAGACACATTGCTGCAGAAGTGAGAGTTTGCAATAGTTTGTAAGATTTGGTTATTAGAAAATCTCCCATTGTTATGGTTCGGAGGCAGTAAGGACCAAAACGCAAGTCTTTCCTGGGCGTAAACATAAAAACTAGGGGCGGGCGGGCAGGCAGGCAGGCCCACATACACCTAACATATAACAACAATCCTACAAAGACTATGGAAAACACTAGGACTTATAAACAGGGAGACGAGACAGACCATTGGACAGGTGAAACTAATAACAATTATCAACATGGGGCAGTAACTGGAACACAAGCAAACAGAAAGACACCCAGGGCACGACCGTAACCGTGACACCCATTTTGGGCAGGCTATTTACTGGTATAGCATAATACATGTATGATCAAATTGTCGTAGAATTCCTTATTAAACTGTGGAGTCAGCTTGCGTAAGCTAATACATTTTTTTTGTTATATTCAGAGAATTTCTCTTTACGGTCCGCTGCCTGCCTGTGTGCGTGCTGAAAAAGTCTGTAAACGGGAGCACAAGCCAAGTGGTGCAGACCGCACCAC
This sequence comes from Forbesichthys papilliferus, assembly GCA_025399855.1. Classification (NCBI taxonomy): domain Eukaryota; kingdom Metazoa; phylum Chordata; class Actinopteri; order Percopsiformes; family Amblyopsidae; genus Forbesichthys; species Forbesichthys papilliferus. The sequence goes on from JAODOY010060552.1 coordinate 7,790, forward strand.
ATAACACTATCCCAACCTTATCCATGCATGTCCAATTTGGGAGCACTCTATGGCACTGAAAGGAGAGGTGTTTTTGTTTTGACTGAGTTTAAAGCTAGCAAGAGATCCCCAGACCATATAGGGTGCTCCCTCAGAAGCTCTGCCCCACACACTGGAAACTAACTCATTGTCTAACCCAGGTAAGGCTCTTCTTGTTTTTAATGTATTTTGTAGTTGTCATTACACCTTCCCAGGGACTGCAGTTAAAAATGAGCCACGAAGGCTTAACTGGCACACTTACATAAATGTTTATTAATGTGCACTGTCCTTGTAACTTAAAACTGTCTAAATAAATAGATTCCCCAAGGACACATCTATTCATTTAACGCATTCTGAATAGCTGGTTCAGTTTGTGTTATCGCTTGAGGAGGAATGTTACAAGGTCCAATGAGGAGCAGAGCTGGAATATAATAACAGTAACTGTAGTATTCGGTTGTAGCAAAAATATTATAATACAAAGAAAGATAGAGAAACGTAATTCAGGTCTGTGGGAGCAAACGTGAAATTGTTCTGATCTTAGGTGGGTGTGTCACCTTACACCGCTAACAGCATTATGCATTGACTTGCATGGAGCGCTGGGAATATGTGATCTTATCCTATGGGACCCCCTCCCGCTTCCAACAGTCAAACGCAGAAGTGCCTTAACGTTGGCAGCTCTCGCTTCACTATTCTATCTGTAGAAGCATTCGTCAGCCTTTCAGAAGAGAAAACACTTGTTTTCCACTGAAACAATTCCAAATGACGCCGTCTGAAGTATCCAGCAGTTACATTTGATAACGGCAAACATCTGCTGTTCTACTCGTCCCCATTGACGGTCTATAGGGTGTGACGCCATCTGCACCCTTCAGTGTGTCACGACGAGCTCAGAACCAGCCAGCCTTTTGAGACAGCGAGTGCCGGGAGCATGTCTTTGGTATAATACCCCAACATGAATATGAAAAGGGAAGCTCCACGCTGGTTCTCTATAGGAGACACACTGTCGCTTCTATGACTGGGAGCTACGTCACTGTGTGAGTCACCTTCTCCGCTCTGCCATAAAACCACTTCACATCCAATTAAAACCCTTTCTGTGACAAAAAGCCACATAATACCTCAAATGGTGGCAATTTGCAGTCTAATGATCCACAAGCACATATGCCTTCTGCCCGATGACTAACCAGGACGATGACAATATGTGGAGGCCTACAGTATCTGGATATATTTCTGATGCCATATCATTTGCAAAGAACACTCTAGCCCTCTAACCCCTAGATGGATTATAAATTGAATATTTATACTGCCAAATTAGTTTTTTTCTGCCCTTTCACAGGGGTGATAACGTTTACATTTACAGCATTTGGCAGATGCTTTTAGTTAAAGAGACTTACTTACATTTGTCATTAGTTTGACAGGTCAAACACCAACAATTGTAAGCAATCAATATTATACCACAATAGTCCCAGCATTTTCTCATCATGTCTATATATCAATATATAATTACATCACCCAACAAAGGTTCTAGTGGCCTTAACAGTAGTGCCTAATACTAAAGTTCTAAGTACATAAGAGCAGAATAGGGAATTTTGTATTAATATTATAGAGTAGGGTAGAGAGAAAATGAAACTTGAGTTAGCATTGAGTGCTAGGAGATGGAGAGGTCGCTAGTCGAGGTATCGAGGTGTGTCTTGATTCTCCTGCAGAAGATGGTCCAATGGTCTGGTCCTCTTGTCGGGACAAGATCATTGCTTGGAGGTAGCTCGGGACATTTCTCTTTACTGCTTTGTAATAATAATAATAATAATAATTAATAATAATAAGAATAAGATTTATTAGTAGAGCACTTTTCACGTACATAGTGCTTTCACAAGGGCAAATTCAATCAAATATACATGATAATAGAAAACATCAAAGTATAGTAAGTAAAAATGTTTAAAAGATTAAAAAGGCTCGAATAAAATCTGGGAAGGCTCTCTTATAAAAATCTGTTTTAAGAATGGACCAAAAGAGTTCACAGATTCAGCTGACCTGATTTCAAGCCAATAAGCCAGTACCGGTGTATTAAACTGGATGTGTGCTGCAATGGGGAGTCTGTGAAGTTCTCGGAAGAGTGGGGTTACATGGGAGAACTTCTGCGGCATTTTGAACACACTGTAAGGGTCTGGTAGAGCACGCTGGTAGTCCGGCTAACAGAGAGTTGCAGTAGTCCAGGCAGGAAATCACTAGAGCTTGGACGAGAATAAATGTAAGGGCTGAAAGCTCTAGTATACAATGAGATTAGTAGGGGTCCGGAAACAGATCCTTGTGGGCCCCCTTTGTTTAGTGGGCAGGGTTTGTCCGGGTTACAGTGGAATGGGTGAAGGTTAGGGATGCATCCATCAGAAGGACCTGAATCCCTAGCTTGACCTCAGCACCAAACAGTCTCAAGCAGAGGTCGTCTGGCCTGTCCATGTTAGCTTGTTCACACTAGCCTGCCTGTGTTAGCTTTTCCCCACAAGCCTGTCCTTGTTAGCCTGTCCTCACTAGCTTGTCCCTGCTAGCTTGTCCTTGTTACCCATGACCCCAATAGCCTGTCCCCATTAGCCTGTCCCTGTTAGCGTCTCTACGCTAGCCTGTCCCCACTAGCCTGTCTCTGTTAGCTTGTCCTCATTAGCCGTTCTCCTGCTAGCCTGTCAGTAGTATGTTTTGTAACTGCGTCTGAGGAATATAATGTTATGTGGCTCCTCAGGGCTCCGTCCACTCGGCCCTTTGGCTCGGGATGCCAATATCAGTTCTATCTGCAGCCTCGCACTTCATTAATGCTGGCTGAGTGGACCAGGCACCCAGAGGGCCTTGGGTTTCTTCTGCTCTAGTATTGTTCTGTTGTTGTGGCCTTATCGACACCTTTCTTGTGTAGGCTATGTTTTGATGTTGTTGAGTTCTAACCTAAGAACGTTGTTTATCACATATATCATATGATTCATGTGAAGTGGATGTCCTACACGCTTTGGTCATCTCCTTCACCAGAGGATATGTCCCTGTTAGGTTAACAACCCTGCCATAGCCCTGAAGCAATGCGTCCTGGCCTAATAACTGGAGTTGGTCCACAGACACCAATGGCACAATTCCCACACAAGTCACACATACGATGAAACAACTACAAAGATTACGCAGATAAAGATAACGCATTAGCTTACTTCCTGTTTCCAACTTCCTGTCTGCATGGATGTACTACTGTAGGCCAATAGCCACGGGAATTAAAATATCACTCTTAAAACGCGTCATAAAACGTGTGCTACTATACTTAATTTCCTGCTTTTGAAAAGGAGTTTTTTCATAGTTGTTGAAAGCTTAATTTGTTGCCCATTGAACTTCATTACAAACCCTGTGAGAAGACGGCATCAGCAAAATGCCTTCTCAATACCGAAGCTGTCACCGCTGATATTGTGCTACACCGTTAAAAATGACAGGAAACCAAATTTTTAATAAGGTTGAAAAACACTTTAGCTTTCGTCTAGGAACTAATATCCCCGACATTTAAACAGAAATTTAACCAAACATACCAGTCAACTAGTCTAAAAGTAAGAAAACATTTTCACTGAGAAGATATTGCGTATATATTATGTGAGAATGTTAAGCACACTGTGTAGAATAGTATTTTAAATCTTGACATATTTCCACCAGCGTCATTTTAAATGTGTGTGCTTATTGACGAGTCATTAACAGTGTGAAATTGCTCTTATTTCAAATTGCTCTTATAATACACACAATATTTATTTTGGACAATGTTTAACAAGCTGTAGTTATACAAGATACGTTTAACGGACTACTTGTGCGGGTACCGACTAGCGAGGGTAGCAGCGTTTCATCGACTAGTCGACTAACTGAGCACATCCCTCAGATCGTCTCAGATCAGTGCAGGAAGGTGTTCTTCCCTCCAGTCCCCACGCTCGCTGCTCAGATTTCAGCACAGATGTGAGAGTGGCCATTTGTATCCGGGCTGATCTGTTGAGACTCTAATCTAACACACAGAGTACAGCTTTGGCCAGCCTGACCCGGAATGACCTCTTAAATCCCGTCCACTGCTCCAGATATAGCCACTTGTTCTCAGGACGGGATTACCGCGGAAACCTGCAGCTATACGGTTACGTAACACTGTCGTCAGTAAAGAACAGATGGTACGATTCCTTCTTAATCCGGCTTTTTGCTTCTGTGTGACCCTTGACCCTAAAATGAAGTGGTTTTGTTTTTGTTTTTTTAAAAGCACCACACACATCTCACCTTCACATGGAGTAACCTGCACACAGTGTGAGTGACGGTCCTGATCTGCTCTGCAGTTTAAGCCCTTTGGTTTTAAGTCTAAAAATAGTGCCTGTCCCTTTTGTGAGGCGTTTGTGAGGCGCTGTGTGTCTCCAGCGTATCCCTGGGCGAGCGCCTGCTGTGGTATTACAGGCTGGCAGGCTGGAGGTCTGTTCATCTGCCTTTTCTTATCTGCCTGTCTTTCTGACTATCTCTGCTTCTCTGTGTGTAGAAGACACACACAGAGACAGACCTGTCTCTCTGCTTGTCTGTCTATCTATTTGTCTCTACTTGTCTATGTCTGCCTGGCTGTCTGCCTGCCTGTCTGTCTGCCTGCCTGCCTGCCTGTCTCATGTTATGTTCCAGTCTTGCTGGGCAGCATCATTTGATCTGACTGGGGCAGCATCATGTGATCTGACCTGGGCAGCATCATGTGATTGGACCTGGGCAGCAACATCATGTGATTGGACCTGGGCAGCAACACCATGTGATCTGACCTGAGCAACACCATATGAATGTGCTGGTCCTGCTTCTCACAAGCTTTAGCTCATTAGCCGGCCTCTGCTTCGCGTTCGGCACGTTTCATCACCGCCGGCAAAGCGGTTTCTACGGTAATCAAGTCAGAATGGAGTCAGAATGTCACTCGTTACTTCAGGGCTTGTCCTGCTGCCATATAATTTGGTGAAATAAACCCTTGAAATGATATTGAACGTTGTGATATTTAAATGTATTGAAAGTCACAGATTGACATTTGGCATGAGGACATTTTCTGGTAAAAATATCGCCAGCCCGGCTGGCTCCGGGTCAGGCATTCACAGTAGGCTCTGAATTGATTCAGCACAGAATAATGAAAGCCGGTGGAGGCATGAATTCATTAAATACAGCGACCAGGGTGATTATTGTGTCCTGAAGAGGCCCGTGCGGAGGTGAGGAAGCTCGTCTTCCCCATCTTTGTAGCTCAATCTTGGGCGAGGCCATTTTCTCGGCGGGGCAGGAAGTGGCACAGGAAGCCAGTTCACAGCCGCGCGGTGACTCTGGAATGGGTGTCTTTGACAGGAACACAGAGTCCACCCCGTGCCTCTCGACGCAGGGAGGAGTGGTGGGGTCGTGGAGTCACATTCTTCTTGGGGACCGGGCCCTTCATGCATTATTAAACAGTCTGTTGGTTCTCATAACAGGGCAATATTTACCCGGGGGTCTTGCACATCCGCGGCCCGCCGGACAGATGATACCGAGTGAGGACACACCCACTGGCTAAGCTAGCAACAGCAGACAGCCTCTTTGTTTGACTGATGCAAATCTGTGTGAAACCATCTATATCACACACCCCTGGATTCTAAACATGCTCATATTTTACCTGCCATACGCTGCTTTAAAACACCATGACGGCAACATGAATGCCCAAGACAACCAAACCTATGCTATTCATTTTATTTTAGATCACATTACAAGTACACACCAGATGATATAGAGCTCATATCTCATCATATAGTCTTATTACCATACCGTCATCATCATACATTTCACCAAACAGATATTATTGCTTTAACAGTCTTACGTATGATATTTCAACATTAATAGCAGCAGGCAACTGCTTCAATATGAAAATATATAGTGGAAAATGGTGTCCTGAGCAGAGAATGACATCATACTCTCTGTGTGTGTGTGTGTGTCCTCTCTTCTTTGTTTACATAGCGGGGTTGTTAGTGCATGTGTGTGTGTACATTTGTTTTGGTCTGAGACGTTGGTACTCTAGTGCGCCATCCACTGGCAGACCGGATCATTCATCTGGACAGATGGGTGATGTTCCTCTGCCTGGTGCCTGCTTGATAACCCCCCCCCCCCCTCCCTCCTTCATCCCGCACCCGCGGCTATCCTCCGTCCTCTCAGCAGCGCTAAACAACATGTGCACATCAAGGTGTCTCCGTGGTGATAGGAGCTGTCGGTTGCCAGAGCAACGAGGTCATGAGGTGAGGTTAATCTGATATGGTGATGGGAAGTCGCCTCCGCTTGAGTCCTGCCGGCCAGTTTGGAACGTTAGAACGGGAAGGTGCAGTCAGCGATGCTGGAGAAAGACAAGACAAATACACCCCCCACCACATTGGAAATGTATTGTGCTACACAGCAGCGCTGTGTAGAAACACCAGATTATTTTCCCTGCGCACACAGAATGGGCAGCTAGCTAGCGCACCGTGTGTACCATGGGAATTTGACAAAAAGTGAATTGCTTACAATCGCTAGCTTTACATATTAGGTGTTAGGAGCAATTTTAAATATTCATTTGGAAACGTGGAATATGATTTAAAGGTAGCCTACAGTCCTTGCTTTGTGTCTTGAATTGTCCTTGTGGTTATAAAGCGTTTCCTTGGGCTGTTGACAGTTTTCACAATTACTTGACTGAATAATACAAATATTAGTTACTCTGTAGCACTGATAAAGAAAGATACTGGTTTCATACATCTCAGTGCAGTGATAGCTGATCAATACATTTTGAAACGCCACTAGACTAGTTGTAGGGAGCTAGTTGTTCCATATCTTGGTATGTGTGTGTGTGTGTGTTTGTGCATACATGCATTTGTGTGTTCCTGTGTGAATGTCCTTGTAGCAGTCAGTGGTTTGTTATGTTTTTATAAATATATATAATACATTTCCATGTTGTTTGGTTCTTTGGTTATGGCAATTTTATTACAATTTAAAGAGATTTATCTACAAACTGTTACTGGTGAGGTTATTATATTTAGTAAAATCCTTGATTTACAAACAGGCTTCTCTGTATTTTATCAAATGTTCTGTAATCTTTTATATATTTTTCTGCAGCTGCAAACGGATATTAATCTTTCGTTCAGTCACATGCATACTGTACATCGCTGACTGTGTGTGTGTGTGGACTGGTGAATGCGCTGCCAGCACTGCAGAATCACCGCACCAGTAATGCTATTGGCTTTATACGCAGTGCCTCCAAATAAACCCAGCAGCACACAAGTGATGTCTCACTCATGGCAGCTCATGCTTCTCCGTGAAGGTGATGGATGCAGAGCAAGCTGCTGTTTGCACGGCCCATGTGTTGCTGTCATCTTTGGGCTGCAGCCATGATGGTTTTAAATCAGCCATTTAGAGAAACCCCTCCTCCATGGTCTAATGTAACTAGCGATCATATCTGGTCTGCAGAGTGCTCAACGCGAGTGGCTCTTATCGCTGCCTGCCTGTCACGTGAGCTACCCCATGCAGGCATTCTGTACCGTGCACTAGATAGACAGAGCTGCCTGCACTCCGCAGATTGTACCATCTTGATCTGACCCGTGGATATCAGAACTCCCCAAGGGAGGTTGCAAGGTGCCTTTACGTGCACAGAGGGTGTCGTTTTTATTAGATTCATGTGAAATGTGGCTACATTACGGTATACGTCTTATAAATGTTGCCATATGTAATGAACCGCTTCTGTTTGGGGTCAAGGGTCAATAGGTTTGTCTCTACACTGTTATTAAACAGTGTTTCAGGCCTTTAAACTGTCCTCTCATGATTTATTGTGACTGCATTTCATTTCAGAGGAAAACGACAGCTTTCTAATCATTTCTCCTTCATGTAACGCTTATTTAACGTACGGCAGTAAGTGCAGAACAATTTGTGTTTGGAGCCTCTTGTTTTCCCTGGGCTGCGTTAACAACAGAGATGCCCGTTCATGCTTGTAGGTCTGACTATTATACAGTGTGTTTATTGGAGATATCTGCCGTTGCAGTGAAGCCCGTCTCCGACCACCCAGGCTATGAGTATAGTAGACTGGGACAGAGTCTGGGACACTGCGTGAGTACCCGCCTACTTAACAAACAAGGTATTTTGATTGACATGCACGAGGACCAACTACGTAACTCAGTGACCAAGTCAGAAGTTAAACTTGCAATGACGAAACATTGACAACATGACTGGCTGTTAACAGGTCTTGTAAACCGATACAATGTGTAGGCTATGCTTACTGATTACAATACATGTTTAATTTTCAATTAGTAAATAAAGCACTGCGCAATCATTGCACCAGAAAATACAAAGACATACTTGATTCAGTGACATTGCTAAACACAGATCGGTATCGGACAATATAAAAGTATTGTACAATTATTTTATCTTGTCTAATACTGACCTTGTTTTTGTTTTTGATCTGTGTTTAACGCATATGTCACATGTCATATGTCATGTGATAAGAAGTTGTACATGTGTGGACGAATGCTGTAAAATGCAAATGTATTGCCCTTTTAGGGACCAATAATGTTTTCTACATCTACATCTACATTCAATGGATATCAACATAATTACTTCCCGAAAGTCCAAGAGTCCCGTGTCGAGCTTACATGGTTATATGCGGTATGCGTTCAGCGCAGTTGCGTGTTGACATAGTGCTAATGAACAGAAGAGGCTTGGATAGACAGAACACAGATGAGATGTACGAGGTAGTGTACAGTACCAGTTTGTACATGTTTATAGTGTATTAACGGCAGGGTCAATCTCAAGAACGCTTGCTAACGTAAAGCTCAAATCAAAACCGTATCCCTCCGCGGTGCTGCCTCACACATTGAACTGCACTGTGAAGCGTAGTACTACGGCTATGTTGATGTGAACGGTGTTCGTTTATGTTCCTATTTACGGAGGCGGGAGAAGTACCGGGCTATTTTTTCAACACACATAAAGTACGGTAAGATAGTGAAATTCCATAAGATATTCGTTAAATTGGACAAATAGACTATTAATGTTACAATAGCTGACTTTAACTTTAAGGCTACCTTAGCTTACCTTTCTCTCATTCTCTATCTCTCACACACACACACGCACGCACACACGCACACACACACACACACGCACAAACACACACACACACACACACGCACACACGCACGCACACATCTTTAATTATAAATGAGACTCTGGAAGTCAGACAGGTCTCTCACCACCACCACCACCAAAAACACACATTTACATGCAGCGTGAGCGTTATTGTGCAGTTCCCTCACTGCTGCTCCTCTGGGCTTGAGGGCACCTCAGTGACCGCTATATGGCAGACACAACCTGGAGGTCAGCGGAGTCTTCTTCGCTGGTGGCCTTGGTCAAATCCAATGGTTTTAAAAGAATACGAGTAACATAACTACACCAGTAGATGGCAATGGACAAAAAAGGTATGATCATTAACCACAGCGAGGTAGAGTTACCCCGGAATGCCACCAGAGTTCTATTGAGGACTCTCTAAGTGGTCTGTCTCCTCTATATAATGTCTCTGGTGCTTCTCCCATAGAGTTATAT